>CM067516.1:16123506-16208506 GCA_034509495.1 Acestrorhynchus altus
GCATAGAAACTGCAAATATAGTGGGAATTAATAAATAATAAATGATGAGTAATTTGACAAATACAATAGAAAACCTGTACTGTTTGTATTTCTAAAAAAAAAAGTGAGGGATTTTCTTAAAAATAAACGAAGCCTAGTTGTGGACTAAATTCGCTTCTCATATGGAAACTTCTCTAAAATGAATTTTAGTCTTCAACTAGACATTATCTGTTTATTTTCACATATTAACAAGTTATCCTAGCTACTAAAATTTCTCTTTACAATCTAGAGAGCTACCAAATTTTTTGTCCTAGGGTCAACCACTGAAAGAGAAATACTGTACCTTAATTAAGTTGCTAGCTGATTGATAAATCTACAGTGCATTTTCATCAGATGTAAAAATATATTTTCTCATCTTATTTGTCAGGTTGTGCAGTCATATTGTTTAAAGGCAGGGGCATTCAAATGATATGACAGAGTGCTTGCATGTGTGCATGCTACCAAGCATTCGAGCAATGTTCACTTTGTGATGGCCTATGACCTTATAAAAAACAAACAATAAAACAACCAAACAAACACTAAAACCTGTTTGCTCATATCAGAACATATCTTGCTTGTTTGCTTTCCCAGCACAGACATTTTCCTCAGAGTTAAGGTACCTTGTGTTATGTCTACACTGATCTGTATCGGTATTTCACACGTATGAATTGTATGACCTTAATACCAAATTCTTCTTACTTGTGAACTTTGCCTTTCAGATTGATCTTCACTGCATATTAAATGCCTTCTCATTGGATTCCACTGAGAAATTCTAACAGACCAAGGCCTTTATTACAGTATTCACTTGTTCCATTTCATTGCAGGAGACCTCACCTCCATTTTTATTCATTCATTGCAGGTTCACTGAATTTACATGCAGCATTGCTACACAGATATTTTCCAGCTTGAGCTTACTACCAACCCACTTCTGCAGTCTTTCCTACAACTTTCCTGCTGGATATCCAAGGGCTACTGTGAAAAGGCATCATCTGTCAAGTTCCAACATGTTTAAGTCCTAAAAACTGTACGACAACCTCAGCAGGGTTCTTGTTGATTCCATTCTTTTGCTTTATAAAGTATGTGTAGCATGTTAATGGTCTGGCAATCAATCTCTTTCTGTTAGTTATAGGTAAGCCATAGTCATGTACAGAATGGTGTGGTATGATCTGAAAAGGTTGAGAACCAGAGAACTCAGCTGGACTCCGAGGACTGAGACCTGCTCAAAACGTCCTCCACCTGGACTACAGTAAAGTTCAATGCTCTCAACCCACCACGTCATGTGAAGGTCCTCTAGAAGGTCTACTGGACCTCACTACTGACAGCCTCCCCAGAAACATACTCCTGCATTCCTCATCCTTGTATGTCCTCAATGACTGACACAAGGTTTGTGTCAAAGTACAACTGCTCACTGTCTACACATGGTGCTTGAGCAGTTTGATCACAGGGACTTCGAGAGATTGGGTGCCTTTTGAACGTGGACTGAATGGAGCTATGGGTGAAAAGTCTATGGATGCATGGATTTTGAAGAAACTAGCATGTGCAGTATGCTGAGTGTGATCATGTAAAGAGAGGCCTTGCAGCGCGACATGGTGAATGGAACCCTAAACAAATGTGGCTGTTTGAGACAGAGAAAATAACAAAAAATTGGAATAAAATAAGAATGGATTATAGGCCTTTTTGGTTGTCACTTCAGTTCATGGCTTTTATCGTACATCTCGTTTTGCCTCGTAAAAGACTCAGAAGCTTTTTTTTTTTTCCTGATCTTGCTGATGTCATCAGTCTTTGGGATTAAATCCTAAGATGCGTAACATCAGGGCTGTGGGTGGGTCTGCAGTAAGGTGAAGGGTCAGAGGCTGAGGGCTGTTCCTCCCTCTTTTACTTCAATGATCGACTGAGGACACCTCTTTCGGGTTTCAGACAGGCACGTTAGAGGAACCAAAAAAAAAAAAAAACCCAAAACAAAACAAAAAAACCCAGCGTGAATCGTTCTCAGGATGGGCCACTACAATGAGTGAGTTTCTACATATAATATCAGGTCACACTATGGGCTGATCATTTGACTTAAATATGAAAAACAGTTACCACCTCTCCTTTTTTAATACACAGTACTCTTTTTGTTTTTTTCTCTTTACAACATTGTATAGTTGATGGACTAACTTCAAAATCCAAGCTCTGACAAACAACTGTATCTCACCATGGTCCCCCTCATGTCCTCAGACAACACAAAGCTGTATATGATGTTCATGAATGCCATATCTACAAAACAGATGGATTACACTAGGAACAATAATAAAGCAAGAATACGATTATACTACCTAATCATGTCGATGAGGATACTGAGTGAATGTACACTTGATGCATTTTTTCTTTCCTTGAAATGAAACAAAACAAAAAATACAAATGAAAAATGCATATCTGTGGCTCATTATCTAGCAATGCGCTAACTCTAGAACTCTATGTTTTAAATAATGCTCTCCCCCGAAACATACCAATTTTCAAGACAAAATAATAGCAACCAGAGTAGTCAGAATCCTTAGAACTGGAATGCAAAATATATACCCCAAGGAATCGCTCACAAAAAACATCTTGAAGAAAGAAATGAAAAGAAGACTCTGGGCGAGGCTTGGTGGTTTTCAAAAGCGGGGATGGCCGTCCAGTGTAAACCATTGACCAGAGCTTTCATGTCTGAGAAAAAGAAACGCTGTCTCTCACAAAAATCAAGGGAAACACATAATCCAAAAGGCTGCTGTACAGTCTATAAACGGACAATTCCATAAGTCTCTTCCATGTAGACAGCAGGGTGGTTGTAGCGGGGCATGTTCTGTAGGTGCATTGTATGAGGTTTTGGGGAAGGAGGATGTTCTGCTCAGAGGATGCCCAAAAGCACAGAAGCCACCGTTGATTTTCTTGAGCTGTGGTGGGGAAAGGCTGATTACAGTGTATCAATAAAAAGCCAAAGATATGCTCTGTTGTGTCCTTTTTTGTATCTCGCAATCTTTCTTTTAGCAAAAATATCATGCAGTCTTTAGTTCCAGACCCTCGCATGGGGGATATTGGTGGGGAGAGGGGAGGGTTTCGTTGTTGTATGTCTGTTTGTAATTACAGAAGAAAAAGAAATTTAAATGCTTCAAATGTTTGTCTCGCATTATTCTTAAACATTCAAGTCAATCTATAATAATACTTTTTTTACATCAGAAAAGTCCTTTCGATTTTACACACGTGTGTGTATATAGAAATATAATATATAGAAATATGCATATACATATGTATGAACTTTTTTCCCCTATATGTGTATACATATTTTCCCAATTGTATCAAAGCCAATTCAATGTGCTCTCAAAATATGGCCCATGTTTCCTAGGAGGACGCGCATCAATTCACATAGTACAACCAGTAGATAAGGTTGAAGAATCCAAACGTGATGGGGAAAATCACCCGAGACCACTTGTCAATGGTGCTGACATCCGTCAGGTTGGGGATTTTCAGCTTCAGCTTGGATGAGCGCCTCCTTAGCCGGCAGTTGGCACGGCTGCGCATGGCGCTGCGGTCCAGCGAGTGGTGGCTAAAGCCGTCCCGTGAGGCCATTGGCTTGCGGAACTGTACCCCGGAACTGTCGAAGGACATGACGGAGTTCCGCGAGTCGCTCACGCTGCTGCCCACATCTGATGGCATCACCTCATTGTTCATCTCCAGAGTGGTAAGCAGGATGTTGCCATAAGCATCCACCTTAAAGAAAACCAAAAACAGAGTGGCGGTCACCAGAAGTCATCCCAAGTGCTTCAGAGCCAAAAAGTGTCTCATATTGGTCATGCAAAATGCAATGAGGATGAGATGCCAACATTTACAACAGCATACTTCTTTCGAAGAAACTATCATTACAAAGCTTTGCTCAGAATGTAATGGCTGACACACACACACATTCGCTAATGGCATTGGTATGACCTAAATCTGCAGTCTTGCAGCTATTATGAGTTCTAAATGCATGTACCCCGACTTTTCTTTGTTCCTCGAGATACAGATTTCTTCGCTGTGTATATGACCTGAGGGTGTTGGTTTGAAACGGCGCTGAAATGGAGTCCTTGCGATGTGAAAGAAAAGATGAAAAGAACATTAAAACGCCCAGAAGAAACTTTGACAATCAAGCAACATTTTTCTAAAAATACACAAATGCAAAACATGAGGGTCAACAAGGAAACTTTTGCATATAAAACGTTGAACGTTATCTTTCATACAGAGACAACTGGCTTCATTCAAAATGAACTGTTGTGTCATTTGTCCCTTGCTAATGTTTCAGAAGTTGTGGCTTTGAAGTGTGGAATCGGCTGACAAGTTAGGAAGTGCACAGAAAGTCAACAGAGACCATACTTCATGCTTGGCGTACTCCCAATTTGCTTTTGATAAACACATGACAGCCTAACTTACTGATTGCTGATACCCATGAAAGAACCACTGAAATCAGGGGAAACAAAATTTGTATTATAAAACAATTAGTCTAATCATCATATTTAAAAATAAAATATACACAAATAAATAAGTACATGTTCTCAGACATTAGGGTGGGAAAGCAGTTGTACTAGGTCAGTCAGATAGATTCTGCCTCAGTTAGATTGAAACAGACCCCTCAGCAATTGTCTAAATGAGAATTTGATCAAATAATTAAAATGTAATATATAATCAGAGCTAGATGAGCCTCTCTTAATAATGAAAAAGTAGCTTCAATCAAACGATAGAAGCTGTCATATAAGAAGAAGCAATGGGCAACGGGACCTGCGAATGCATCGCAGGTGTTGGAGCCAAGCGATTTGATCAGACAGTTGCCAGAAGTTTCAAAAACCTCCTGGTTACAGAGAAAGCAAAACATAAATTGTCTAAAACACATCTGAACAATATTTCACAATAGGAATATTTTGCATAAATGGTCTTGTTTCTGGACCTTTGACACAGATATGAGCTATGAAAAACAGTTATGGCCCCTTAGAGATTGCCAACCTGTTCTCTCAGACGTTTGTCCTCGTAACGGGGGCGTTCATTGTTAGCTTTGTTAAGCCTCTCGTTGATTTTCTTCTGCTGCTGGGGTCCTCGCCCAAAGAACACGTAATTTACGAAGGCATATTCGAGCAGGGCCAGGAACACGAAAACAAAGCAGCCCATGAGGTAGACATCAATGGCTTTCACGTAGGGGATCTTTGGGAGGGTCTCCCGCAGGTGGGTGTTAATGGTTGTCATAGTGAGCACCGTGGTAACCCCTGTAAGAAAGCCACCATTGTATGTCAAGTACTTGTCAAGCATTGAGCTGAGAAACAGTAAAAACAGAAAGCAGTTTTCTGGAATGGTGCTCCATCCAATGATGATATATGTATATCTATCTATCTATCTATCTATCTATCTATCTATCTATCTATCTATCTATCTATCTATCTATCTATATATATATATATATATATATATATAAAACACAAAGTTCTTTTTTGATCAAAACATCAAATTCATACAAATATCTAAATTCTGTTAATATTTATATCTCAAATGAAGAAATATATGAGGAGCCTAGGATCTTCTGAACATACCAAGATCTGGCATGTGTGACTGTCTCCTAAATACTTTACTAATTATGGCAAATTCATGTATGTAAAACTGCAAAACCTCCCGCAATATTGGTCTACATTTCTAAAGTCTTAAAATCTTAATAACAATTAAATATTTCCCCCCAATATTGCCATTTTAATGCAGCATTTGATATATCACAGCAGTCATTGCTTTCACACAGACACAGTGCTTTGCTGTTAGTTCTTACCCAGGGCCACCCGAGCAGCGGAGGCATCATAGTTAATCCAGAAGGAGACCCAGGACAGGATGGTGATCAGGATAGAGGGCATGTAGGTCTGCAGAATGAAGTAGCCAATGTTCCTCTTGATGCGGAAACTCAGTGATAGCCGGGGATACGAACCTGAGTGGAGACAGGGGGAGCAGCCACAGGAACATGTTAGCGAACATGAGGCGAGTTCCAGAAAAGCAGAGGGTTTCAAAGACATCACTTTGTCAGTGTGCTGGATGGCCATTTCTCCATTTGTTCGAATGGAGCATTTAATTTCCCCAAAGCAATGGATTCCTTCCCAGGGACAGGTTTGATTCCAGTTAAACATGGTTGAAAGTCGCCAGCAAGGCAGATTTTTTTCTGAAAGCCCCTGCTCAGCAGGCACCTCCTGTGTCCCTCTGAGAATTGCCACATAAATTCGCAGCATCTTTCTTTTTTCTGTCCCCCCCCCTTTTTTGTCCATTAAATATCACCAAAGGGGAATCTGAGAAAAGAGGAAAAAGTCATCTCATCGGACATGTCCCCTCACTGTATACTGTATTTGAGCTCTAGTGTGCTATATGATACAAGACAAGAAAAGTTAAGAGCCTTTTAAAGGTAGGTCTGGTTCACGTTAGCTCAAACACACCACATGCAGTGTAGTGAACCTAGACCTAGAGGCATGGCGTGATAATGTACAATATTACAGTGCACTGGATTTACACTTTCACAAAGCCATTTGCATATTTAGAAATTAATTCATTTGCAAAATTGTAATAATTGCACATAATTAAATGTTGTCTTAATTGATGATTAAACAATGCAGTTCACTATTTACAAATAAATGTAGATTAACGGTAAGGAAACACATTCATTTGCTATAAATGTTGCTCTAAATCTCGCATTTTGGCATTGTAATTTATGACTCAAGACATATACAATGTTGTCTTTTAACAGCAGGACACATTCAATGTGTTAGTATAATCCTTTATGTAGTGTTTGGATGCTTTGTCTTTTGTTGACCCCAACACTTCTATGGATTCCTGACAGTTTTTTGAAGTAGAGGCTTATAAACTACTTTTTTTTTTATTTGATCAGAAAACAACCAAATACAGAATTGACATTACATTATTCAACACATTTATTTTTTTGAATGGAACCAAATGTGGGTGTTCTCTGCCATCGCTTATGCAATCCTTTGAAGTCTCTTTGTAAGTAACAGACTTTATAAGTAACATATATAAGAATATAAGTACCTATATTTCCCTAAGTACCCAACAACAGCACATTAATTTCTTTGTCCCTATTTTTGAATATGTCTTGTCATTTAACAGCAGCAGAGACAAAGACCCTCAGAGATAATAGGCTAGTCCAGGGGTCCTTAATCTTTTGCATCTCAAGGCCCACCTGTTGAGTAGAGAGCATGATGGCCCACAAGAAAACATTGAATGTACCAATGCCTGCGGCAGTGTTGTCTCAAACTGATACTGTTAATTTGTCTTGCAACACTTCTGTGATATTATTTGTGCATTTCTACTTATGTTAATATAATGTTTAAAAGCTTGAACACAACTGATCTCTTGATTTTCAATGATACAAACATTTTTTTATGTAGACTTTTATTATTCTAAGTGTGATCTACTGTCTCCCCCTGAGGGTGGATTGGGGGACCACTTTATTTTACTTTACTTTACACTTTAAATTATTTTCACACATTATGGAATCTGATTTAGATCAGAATATTTTAAAATTAAAACAATTGTTTGTTGTAAAGTTTTTCTTAAGTTTTCTTAAGACATCAACAGATATTCAAAGCCCATATAATGCACAATAACACTGACTAAAAGAAATTATGGGATTTGATATGGGACAAATGACTGGTTAATGAACTTTTTTTTTTTAATCAAAATATGATACATTTACACAAGTATATAATTTTAAAATTGGATGTAATATCAGTATTGCCATTTCCTAAAAGTTTATGTATATTTTATGTATTTCAGAGTATATGTAAATGGAAAAAAAAAATCTCTAGTTCTGTGGGTTTCTTGTCCTTTTAACATGTAACCATGTGAAGACAAGGCTTAGTGAGGAGTGGTTAGAGACTATTCTACTTCATGTGCCACCACTGTTATTCATAAAGTCCCACTGCTACATAACAAATGAAGCAAAAATAACTATTTCAACCACCATCAGCTTTGTAACAGCAAAAGTGTATTTTATCTGCATATAATGGATACAAGGCTACAAGGAATATAATGGTTCTAGATTAAAAACAGTGTACTCACTGTTTAAGCTTACAGTGACACAAATCAGTGTGGCATATTAATTTATTGATTAAATGTTTGCATCAATGAGTCATTAATTTGAGAATATCTGCTCCTATTCCAGGCAGTTCTGACTTCACACATTTTCAGCTTAACTGCAGTGTTTATGGCTGAAAACGCAGAACATATTCCAAAGGGAGCCTTTTTGACTACAAGTATATCAAGGGAGGATGGTAAGGACTTCATCAAGCCCTGAGTTAAACTGCAACTGGCTGTGAGCAACATGCAGTGAAAGATGACCCAATCTGGCTTCCTGTGGATTGCATGAATCAACGGTTCTCCACGTTAATTTTATTTAGGTTGGTTCCATAGCCTCCCAGTAAATATAAATAAAAAAGAACACACAAGGACAAGAGTGCTTAAAACGATAGCTGCATTTCCTAAATTAATTTAAGCACAACATCACAAACCGATAACCCTAAATCTACACTTCTGTCACAGTAGAAATGTAGAAAACATTACAAAATAATGTTACTAAAATAAATTTAGTGTCACTGTTAACCCCTGACAGTCAAGAGTTAAATGAAAATAAACAAAAAACATAAAAGAAAGCATAAAAAATGTTTCAGCGATATTCAGCGATATTTGTTTGTTTAATCTCATATACATATATTTGTCACAAAATGTAACAGGAAATTCAGCAGCACTAGGCAGTTTGAAAATGAGGACATTTGCACATTAGCTGTTGGATCTGAAACAATGTTGCTTCTGAAGTGAAACACAATTTATTTTTTTCATTTTCACACTCATACTCCATGAAGGATTTGCGTACAAGTTATTTGCTCAATAATAACCATTTTATGCTGATAAATTACACTTCTGCCATTCCAAGTCTAGTCAGTGCTTAGAAATACAGATCTGTGGCATCTGTAACACTGCCTCTATTGATGATCCAATAGAAAGATTTTTCCCTTCAATTATGTAATGGTGAGTGGAGACCAATCAAAATGTATCATTTTAATTGATCACCATCACCACAGAGGAAGCAGAGAAGCCTCTGACTGTCTGCTTTCCTGCTCCTCACTAAGCCTAACCTCCACATACTCATACTCCCTAATCTTTCTTTTGCTGATATTGGTTTGTGTGTACTCTAAAGGTGCTATACATAATTTCATTTGATTAAACGTGTTTAATGTTTCCTCATGGTTCACTACCTCTCTGGTCTGTTTATTCACTGGAATAAGTCTGGTATTTGTACTCAGCCAACTTTCTTCAGAATAAGCCTTGAAAATATCTGCCAGATTACAATCAAAATCCACCAATGGTATTTTGGTATAAAGAAAAGAACTTGAAGCTGTTAAATTACTTAAAAGTCTATATTTCATGTAACCCTTGCTAATTTGTGCCTCAAAACTGAATTTAATTTAGACCACTTCTGTTAGCTTGCTTCAGCAAACTAAGGGACTTTTTCATATTACCTGTGGTAAACCTCACTTCTCTGGACACAAGATTTAGTTCCACAATTGAGAACTGTGGCAGCTCCAGTTTGTCCACACCCGTCACAGCATTCTTGCCTCCTTGCCAGAAGAACACAATGTCATCTGTGGTGTATCCATCTGCAGAAAAAGTGGGATATGAGAAAGAGAAGCTTTATGTTAGAATGAGCTCAGTTTCAGATCAGATGTTTTTATAAGATGGAAGTAAAGACTAACATTATATAACTATAAATTAGGATAACAATTCAAGAATATTGTCATTCACCCTTCAACAACATTAGTATTCTCAAATCAAGTGCTGTCCTGTATCTAGAGCACCTGACCTGAAATAGTGTGATTTTGATCTGGGAAAGGGACCCTAGATAATTACTGTTCTACATTTTACACACATGATGAGTTTATTAGTGACCCATATGATTCATGCAACATTAAAGTGCAGTACACAAAAATGTATGTAAAAACAGTTCTGAAGCTGAAATACCTTGAGAGATCAACTGTAAGTTAAGGTCGGGTATTTATAAAGCTGAACATGAAACAGAGCTACAATATATTGTGCAGAACACTGAGACTTATGCACGCATTTTCTCAAAAGAGCTCCCCAGCCATGCGTGAGACCTCCATGCCCCTTTATGCCTCATTGGAGCATTTATGTTGCTCTCTTGGAGCTCCCAGGAACCATATATAACTTGGCTCCGGGTTGGTTGGGCCGTATTTCATATTTTAATTACGCCTTTCGCCCCTCGAGTGTGCCAGCACTTTGTCAAGGGTCATATCATTTCCCTGCCTGGATTAGAATTCATCCCTTTTTAATCATTTTGCCTTAATGCTGGGGTCTATAGCCCTGTGTCTATAGCCCTGCTAGTTTCTTTCACTGCCTGATGATAGGCCAGTGCCTCTGAATGGCTAGATTCATTTCATAGCTAGTTATATAATTATTAACTTTTAGTGTGCACTTGCAATGTTTTTTTCTCTGTATTTTTGTCATGTTTTTGAGAAACTTAAAAAGGAAAATATGAGATGCCATGACACTCACAATTGGTGCATCTGGTTTCCACTGATCATCCTTCAGATGTTTCTACAGCTTAATTGAAGTGCACCTGTTTTAAATGCAGTTGATTGGACATGATTTTTAAAGCCAAACACCTGTTTATATAAGGTCCTATAATAGACAGTGCATGTCAGAGCACAAACTAAGCCAGGAAGTTTAAGGAACTGTCCACCCCTCAGGCCTGTATTGCTAAAAGGCGCCTAAAGAACTCTCAGATTATGAGAAACAAAAATATTTCAAAGATTTAACAGATATGACTGAATGACAATCATAACATCTGGAGGAAATCAGGCACTGCTCATTACCTGGCCAATACCATTCCTACAGTGAAGCATGATTGTGGCAGCATCATGCTGTGGGGATGTTTTTTCTGCAGCAGAGACTGGGAGACTAGTGAGGGTCAAGGGAAAGATGACTGCAGAGATGTGCCGAGACAACACTGATGATAACCTGTTCCAGAGCACTCTGGACCTCAGATGAAGGGATGGTCTTCCAACTGGACAATGACACACAGCCAAGATAACAAAGGAGTGGCTTCGGGACAAATCTGTGAATGTCTTTGAGTGGCCCAGCCAGACTCAGGTCATGCAGTCAAAACTCTATATATTGCTAGATAACACTAATTATCCACTACTGCCCAATGGGATTTCTAACTGTATATTGGCACTAATCAAATGGTACTGCATATTTTTGAAGTTTGTAAAAAACATCCTTTATTTTTTATTTGTTTTGAATCAGCAGTGCTATATACCAAATATCATGACTTAACAGTTTTCAATTTGATAATTTAAGATTATAGCCAAACCTATACAATAATTATAGAGAAATTAACTATGTATTTTTATTTTCCAGAAATGAATAGGCCCTCTCTGAAGGTTTAGAATCTCTAGAGTGTTCCCTGGTGTCAAATTCCACAGCACTTAGTTATGGCCTGTAATAAGAGTGGATTTTTATGTCAGTGCTGACAGTAGGAAAAAGAAACACAACAGATTGGTTTACAGTATGTTTGGTATTTGCTATATAAGGTGAATTGATTGACATTTGTCCAGTAGGGTTTCATTATGTGTATTTCATTACATATGTTATCCATTAGAATTTCTAAACACCAGCAAATACATTAATTTGCCTTTGCAATTTGTCTGTGCAGTACTGCTGTATCAGTGATGGACAAGGTCTACCTGCCTGGTGGGGGTTGGCTGGTCAATAGCACAGGGCACCTCATTGATAAACAGGTGAGCGCATTCAATCTTACCTCAGTTTGTCAATGCTGCCACTTGGCCCCTGAGTGAAAACCCTCTCAGAGCATTTATCACCACTGTCTCACAATGGCTGGGTGGGCAACACTGCAGTTATGGGTGATTGGTGTAAATGAGCGTAATGATCATGGTTGCTGACACAAGGTCTCTCTGGGCTGTGTTGTGACGTTAAAGAGATGAGGTGGACAGGTCTGAACTTGCCATCTGATTTTCAGAAAGGAAGCTTGAAGGGCTAAGAGCCTTAAAATGCAATTCAGGGACTTGAAAAGTTTGTGTCGATGGGGTGTAATGATTCAATTGATATATTATTGAAAATTGAGTTTGATACAATATAGTGGTGTCTCAGACTGAAAGTGTGCTAGATATGTTAATGTTTACTTATGAAAGCATAATGCTCAAGCCACAAACTAGTCCTAACACTCTACATTTCTGAAAATTAAGCTCTACAGTGCAATACAGTATGGTAGAACACAGTTCCTAATTTTGCTACATTGTATTCTACATTCCTATTGTTTCTAGAAAAGTACCCCTTGCACATGACCCCACTCCAAGCAGATTGAGCCCACCGGTTATAGACTAAGTAAATGTACATAAACTATTTGGATCTTTTAGGATGTCACTCTTTATGTAATCAACCATGTGTTTATTGACTAGACTGTGTACTTTGGATAAATTATGTATGTTGGATTTTTCCCAAATTTCAAAATTCCAGTTCTCACCCACTAGTTCAAAATTCCCTGACACAATGGTACAGCTTGGTTAGCAAGTGCTCATTGGAAGATAATGCTGGCTGCTAGTTACGTTACTCAGTAAACTGCATTATTCCGTTTACTCAGTTGCACTGAGAGTGAAGTCAATTATACCAGTACAACCTCCTATTTCATTTGTTTACACATTTCACATGCTCACTGGTGCTGCTGTTTTGTCAAAAACACATAACCCTGTCTTTCACACACACACACACACACACACACACACACACACACACACACACACACACACACACACACACACACTGCTTTTCATGGTTCTGGAGAAATGTAATAAATGAACAGAAACTCAAAAATGCAGACTTGATCTAAGGTCATGGTTAGGGAAAGGGTTAGGTTCAGGTCATATACTTACACTGCTTTTATAACACTCTCCGTTCAAATCATTTAATTTCTGTAAGTCAATGCAGTGTCAGTAATTCATGCCTATGCACAAGAGTGGAAATACATTTACTACACTTTGAGGACTCTTACAAATTCCTCTTTAAACCAGGGTGGCTTGGAACTACCAGGGCTCCTAGTCAGAAATATCTAAAGTGTATTTTCCGTGTGATATGTAATATTATGGTGTGATGTACTAGTCTTGGATAAATTACCATAGTTCTAGTTAGTTTCGTTTATTGAAAACAATACAGTAAATTCAAATTGTGTGAGGGAAAGAGAGCAAATCAAGGCTGATTATCTGTGAATAAACGGCATGGAAATGTATACTTGGACATGAACAGATGAAGCAGAATTTCGCTGTTCTCTTTGGGTCATGAATAATATATATTCATCATGTCTTCAAGTGCCAAAAACATTCTTTTTTCCTCACAAAATAGTCAGAAGTTGACAGTGGTAAAGTTACTGTGGACTGTGTCTGAAAAGTTGAATAAAACTCCCTTTCCTGTCAACTACTGTCTACTGCTAGCCATGCTAACCATGCTAGCCATGTGGATCCACAAGCAAGTCATTTCTGCAAGTCAAGCAGACAAGCAGTGGCCTCATTCCATTTTAATGATTGTCAAAAACTGTTTTCGCTGGAACATGTCAACACCAAAGACAACTGTGATTTGTGGAGAGACTTATTGCCTGTAAATTTTTTGTATTCAGAAAAATAGTGGGTGTGAATTAAATAATACCACATTTTAATCTGTTTTCAAACCTCAGAATCAAAGTAACTTTCAGTCATGATACACATAACATAACAAACTTCAAAACAAACTGCTTTCCCTACATAACCATGGCATTCACTAACCATTGTGAGATGAATTATCATTGAATAATCCATCTGAGAAAACATTTTTTTCCAGCCTTTTTCCAGCCAATTAAATCCCAGTTTAAATGCCAAAGGAACCTTCCAGTGCATATTTACACTTCTGTCCACATGTACATGCTCAACCTGCATGCTGACTCTGACTGATCAGCAACAGTGGGTAGAGTTGATGATGCCACTGACCTAAATACTGTTCAATAGAGGAAAATTAAAATTATTGTATAATAGAAGAAAATTACTTTGCTCACACAGTGTTCAGATTTCAGAACATTGTTCAGAATAAAAGTCCTGAGATAATACTGATGCATACATAAATTATGAAAATAAGAAATTACATTTAGGTTGTTTTTTATTTTATTTGGTCTACTCATCCCTTAATGCATTACAAATCGTCTAATCTAATCATTACAGATAACAAAATTCTATTTTTCATCTTAAAAACACTATGGACGATCATTTCCAACTGGATTTCTCAGCTGTAAAGTGTTTTTTTTTTTAATCACCATTAGCAAGAAAACAAAAGGCCCAAGTAAATGTTCATACAAATATTTCAATTATGTTAATATCAACATCTCAAATGAAGACAAATTTCAGTAGCCTAGCATCTCCTGAAAATGACAATATCTGAAATGTGTAAAATAAAGTGTGTAAGTGTGTATAAAGTGTGTAAAGGACTTAATAGAACAAATATTCAATTTTGCTATACTAGGGTAAAGTACAAATCTTTGAAAGTAAAGTATAAAAACAAAATACAACTACTCAAGTAAATTCCACACCAGTAGATATTTGCACTAGTTGAGCAAAAGTTTGATCAGAGTCTAGTTTAAACATAAACAGCCCACGGTTGAAGTTTATGAGCTACTAAAATTTAATTGGTTGCACCACTTACACTACTTTCAACATATGTCTTATAACATAAGTTATAAAACCTAGAGATACCTAACAGTAGGTGTAATGTCTGCTGTAGAAAATCATTAAGGTGGTTGGCTGACTTTGATTTATATAGGCTCTTAAAGATTGTACACCTCCTTGCTGCAGATTTACTGCACAACACAAACAGAAATGGAGCCTTATAACCTCAGTGGAGCCAGCCCACCCTGGTTTATCTGGCACAAAGAGATTTTGCTAAAGGGTCA
Source organism: Acestrorhynchus altus (assembly GCA_034509495.1). NCBI lineage: Eukaryota > Metazoa > Chordata > Actinopteri > Characiformes > Acestrorhynchidae > Acestrorhynchus > Acestrorhynchus altus. Next base: position 16,138,547 of record CM067516.1, read on the forward strand.
TTCCTCAACCTAGTGCGTGACTCTGGCACAATGTACACAATGATCAATTACAACATCAAAATTTTAAATATACTGACGTTTTTCCATGTTTCAATAATTTCAGACTAAAATTTTTGAATGATGTCATGTTGTTTGCTGCTGTAGACTGTCCACAAGTACAAAGAACATTGCTCTTCATGACTTTGATACAGACTAAAACACTGGGTGAGCTATTTCCCACTTTTGAAAAACTAAAAGAAGTTTGTTTGATTTCTACATTTTTACACAAGTAGCCATGTGAACCTTGCCAGTATTTATGAAGGCCATACGTTACAGACCAGACAAAATCAAGGGAAGGAGACAGGAAAGATTTTCACCACCCTATTGAGGAGATTAAACATTGAGTGTTTTCACACACACAGCTCAGCTCTTGGTAACAGAGTACGACATGCTTTTGAGCTTCTTTTAGCTCCACACATGATGAAGGCAAACTATCTTCTTCACGTTTATTAAAATGGGACACAGCTGATCAGTCATGTTGGTTGTTGCCATGCCAACACCAGAAAGAAGCAGGATTAGGTGAGCTCATGTGAAAGTTTTAACAGAGGGTGCATATATAATGGTGTGTTTGGTGTGAAATACATTTTTATAAGTCATAGACATGACTGTAAATGTATTTATTGGTACCTGAATTAATTTGCATTTAAAGTGTAAAGGCCTTTAATGCTTTAATTTGCTATTTTGCTATTTTCAATTAGGGTTAAAGCTCCAGCCCCATACTTTGGAGTAAGTTAAAATGTGGAGAACATGTGGAAAAAATGTAATTCTTAGTCTTTTAGTGTGGTTGTTCTTTGTAGGTATGGAATCTGCGTGGGAAGCTTTCAGATAGGATGCCCATTCTAATGCACCTATGATGGGCACAACCATGCAACACCATAAAAAATTGGAGACTGTGGAATGTAGAGGTGTGTGTGTGTGTGTGTGTGTGTTTGTTTTACAGGTCCACTTACAGCTCTCAATCTCCAGGGTGCAGTTCTGTTCATCCAGGGGGTATCTCCTCAGATCCATCATACATGCAGCCGTGGTGGTTATTCTAGAAAAACAAGAGTGAAGAGGAGGAAGAAAAAATGGGAGAGAGGGAGGGGCAGGAACAGCAAAGAGAGAGATACACAGAGAGAAAGATACAGAGAGAGAGAGAGAGAGAGAGAGAGAGAGAGAGAGAGAGAGAGAGAGAGAGACACTCCGTTACCTTGGTAACCTTTAGGAAATCGTAGCTTAGCCTTGACTGCACCATGTGAATCTCTAAATGAGTAATGTTTGGCAGCCGCTGTCATGCACCAAGAGAAAGAAAAGGGGGAAAATGCAATCATTGGTAGGTGAGTGCTGTATGCAGCCTGTTGTCCTTTCTGACGGGGGAGGGTGAAAGAGAGAGAGAGAGAGAGAGAGAGAGAGAGAGAGAGAGAGAGAGAGAGAGATAAGGGGCTGGATTGTTTAGCAGCATGCTGCCTCTGCAGTACCTGCAGTAGCCCTTGCTTTTTAGTCTTCCTTTAAGGATGCTTTGTCAGACAGCATTATAGATTCTTCTGCACGCACAATTAGGCTGTTTACTGTGAATATGTGTAACACACTCTCTGCAATACCAAGCAATATGAAAAATGTCCATACTCTGAAAAGGATAACCTGAATACAAAATGATGTTCAAAATCCCAACATAAAAAAAATAATGAAGGTTTACGTTAGCACTGACATTAATTGAACTGTCTGTTACGCTGCCTGATCAACACAGATGACCAGGACCTTCTCTTGTATTGTTTGGCCAAGAAGGTCCTTATGATTTTTTATGTACCATCATGGCTTGATATACCATAAACTTTCATTTGCCTTTTGTTTTCCTTTAGAATTTCTCTGTACATTTTGCTTTATGGGCTTTTAAAGCAGCATTATGCAACAATTGGTATTGATTGCCCATAGGCGTCAGTACAGGCAAGATGTTTAATTGGTGAGCCATACCTAAAGGGTACGCTTTTCACATGCATTTGTGGACAAGCTGAAAGATACAGAAGTTACATCTGAAGAGTGAAAATCAGCTTGACTGAGGTGGTAGAGGAATATTTTACACAAACTTGACTTATCACGCAGTGTAATGCAGTTTTCATAAACATTGTCCTGGCCAAAGAAACATCCAAAAATCCAGAAAGAAAGTTTTTTGTAACCTTTATAAATGTCTGTAACTGATGACTAACCCATCTTGCATATCCAGTGTGTCCAACAGAGGTACTAACCAGATGTTTTGATAATAATCCCATCTTTCACATCCACAGATGTTGAGTTGAGGTCCTATTCAAATGGTCAGATAGTGGGCCTGTTTTTATATCTACTTGAAGTGCATGAGTGGGTCTAGACTGTCTGACATGATACAGACATGTGCAAATAAGGTCTGATTGGCTGCCTTTCTCTGACCCAGATTCAAAAAGCTGTTCAGGCTGAAACACTCCTTATGTGTAAACTCAGTGTTAATGGATGGGGCTAAGCTGTTGGTGACTGACTTGGTGGATATGTGTTTCTGTATTGGCTTTCATGATGTCACCAAAAAGATGAAATAACTGCCTGTTTGTGCAGCACAATTGATGGACTCAATGTTTTGCAAGTTGTTTAAGTAACATAAACCATTTAATATATCATACTGCATGGTTCAACATACAATATACTGCACTTTCATATTGGTGATGCCAGCAATAAGAATGTGAGTAATAATTGTTGCATGCTGGGCAAACTGTGCATCGTAACATTTTTTAGAAGTTTAGATTCATTTTTATAAATTTGAATGATATTCTCCTGCAACAGAAATGCTGTTAGACCAAAGCATTCAATTATTGATAATTGTGCTTATTTGTGTATTTCATATTTTTACTTATCCTACAGGGGTTCATGATCTGCCAATGATTCCGGGCAGGCTCTGGACCTACCATGACCCTGACAAGGATGAAGCAGATAAGAAGATGGATGGATGGATGGATTTTAATTTAAATGGATGAATGATAAATGAATATTAAAAATTTGCTCCACAAATTTCTACTGTTTGCATGCAAATGTGACAAACACTCATTAGTTAAAAATGTCACATGATGCATGCACATGTTCCAGATCGATAAACCTGTGTGTAAAGGACATGCAGGCGTGGGTGTCCGTCATGCTCAACGGAGATATTTACTACCGTGGCACATTTTTGTAATTACATTTGCCATGTTAAATCACAGTGGCTTTCTCCCCCCTCCCAGGTTTCCTCAGATGCTTGTGCAAATGAAATAGGGATTCACTGGTTTGCGTGAACAGGAGGGGAGGAGAAAAAACAGTAATTGAGTTTCGGCTCATCACCCCACTGTGTCAGGAACAGGGACGCATTTTCAGAGAGAGCCATGTGATAGGTAACTGCTTGTGTGTAGTGGTGTTGCAAATTTTATGCCGAATCCTAAATTTATACACTTCGTGTAGATTGAAAATAAGAGATAGCATCAAAATTGTGAATTGATGTACTAATAAACTAAAAATAGGCAGATTTATGCAAATGTGTTGGGTTTCATATATGGAGCTATAGAGGCTGGGGAAGAACACTCAAATGTTCACTTTAGGAAAGACTTGTACATTAGTTGGATCAAGTGTGATGGCAGTGGTACCACAGAACCAGGACAGAGAATGATTCATGTAATCTATCCTTCTATGCAGTTCTCTTTCATAATGACAATGCAAGCAATATGAACTCCGCTTTACTCATCCCTTCAGAAAATCTCTTGCAACCAAATTGTATTAAGGCTATTCCAAATCATATAATTATTATGACCATCCCAAATCTTTCTGCTATTAGGGCCATCCATAATCTTCATCATTCAACTATTAATTCATCCATCCACCTTCTTATCTGCTTGAGTCCAGACTAGTGGTGTGCAATCTAATGATATTTTTTCAAAATTGTAATAATTTTTGTTATTGTGAAATAAAATTGGACATTGGATAATATCAGTGCTTTAAAAATATTGGGAGAGCATATGAGTATGAGTTCCTGAGAACCTGTCACTATAGATTTTTTGACATACATTATGTCTGCGTGTCAAAATATTGTGATATTATGCATTGTGAAAATGTCTTTAACAATGATATAATATTTTTACTATATTTCCCACATCTAGTTTAGAACATACCCAGAATCAGTAGGCACAGGGCAGGAATAGCTCCTGGACAAGGCGCCAATCCGTCACAGAGCACTCAAGCAGTCAATTCACCTACCACATGCATTTTTGGGAGGCATGAGGAAACCAGAGTATACAGAAGAAACTCACAGGGACACAGGGAATAAACAAACCCACTGACAGTTACCCGAGTGAGGACTGAACCCGCAACCCCAGGCCCCCGGAACTATTGAACTATTAATGCCATCACTAATTATTGAACTATTAAGGGAATTCAAAATCATTCAACTATTAAGGACATAATACACCTATTAATGCTATCGCTAATCATTTCACTATTAAGGCCATAATGCAACTATTAATGACATCCCTAACTATTAAGGCCATCACTAATCATTTAACTCTTAGAACCTGAGATCTGCACACAGTCCCAGAGACAAACTTTGTAGTTTTTTAAGTACAAATCTGTACATAATCTCCTTGTAGCATGGATTAGATTTATGTTTATTTAGGTGCTGTGTAATTAAGGAGTCTGAAATTATTCTAAAAGTACAGTACACTAGCAGGTAACAAATTATAAATTACTCTGTTTTTCATGATGAAAAGAATCCCTTCATATAAAAGATCATCTGAAAATTCATCAAGAAAATCAAAGAAAATACTGATAAATGATGATAAATCTGATGGTTATTGTAAAAGCCAATTCACACAAATTATTTGTAATTAATTTTTTACTATGTTCCATCAGGCAATTAACAGTGGACAGCAAAAGCAGTGATGAGGGTGAGAAAGGAGAGATTGGGTATGGAATTGGTCGATTAACACGTTGATAAGAAGCACATGCAATTTTACACTGACAACAGCTGATTCAATCTAAAAATGTGTTTTTGAATCAGGAGGGCAGAGAGGAAGTGGGAGTGCAGCTCCTCTGAGGGAAGTTGGAGAGATGTGGAGTGTTTGAGGCTTCAGGGCTCATGTATGGCTTCGTCGTTAGAAACTCCTGAGCAGCTCTCAAGCCATTTTGGGTCGGTCCCTAAGTAGCGCTCCACTAAAGAGCTGGTGTCATATCAGCTTCAGGATGAAATCTAGGACATTCTAGAGACAGGAGCCCACTCAAGACGATTTAGGGTGCAGTCAAGTTCCTTTTAAATATGTTTTGTGTTGCTGTTCTTTTAAGTAAACACCAACCGCACGTTTACACTTCTGCTCCTGGCCACGTACAGTGTGCTCTGTTGTTGTACGGCCTACATAGCAATAGCATAGGCACATGCCACTAGATGCACATTACTGTAACAGCTGGTGACAACAGACATGACAAGTCCATATCAAATACATTTCATATATCTCTGGGTGTTTGCCTCAAGCATTTCACCCTGCATCATAAGATACAACAGAACATGATCTCAACCAAAAATCTGAAGTTTCTCTTCATCTGAAAGCAAACAAAAAATTCTTGACTTGGCATACAAATTTCAGTAGACCATCTGCACAGTGCAGCTATGCACCATACATTCGCAACCCTTTGAAACAAGGAGTCTCCCTACACTTGTTCAACTTCCTTTGCAGCTGCCAATGGGCACCTTGAGATTAGAGCAAGCTGTTGATTGGTAAATGTATCCTCAGCAGCCAAACCTACTTCATCAGGAGACATATTAAGAAGCATTAAACACTCCATTATTTCCTCCATTTGCTCCCAGATGTCATCACATTTGTCTAATAATATGATCATCAGAGACCCCAATCCCTACAGCCTCAGTCTATATCTCCCCAGTTCAGATTTCTGGATTAATCCCAGCACTTGTTGCTTAACTTAGTATTGTAAGTTAAACAACTATTTACTATTTAAATAGTCATTGGTTTGGTGTTACAAATACAGAAACCTTTACATTTTACTTTGTTAACATTTCATCGACCTGTATCAAATCTCAGCATTTCCCTGATATTGTGACATGAGTTTTTTAGTTATATACACATATCTCCCTAATGGAGAGGCCATGCCATGTCCACCTTTGAAGGTTCTGCTGGTGGAGTTATAAAACATGTTGCATCTGGTGATAAATCAAAAGCAATGAGAATCTGGTTTGAACCCTAATAAGGGATCTATCAGGCCTTTTCCACCAACTCTTGTTCTTGAACTGGTTCTGTTCAAGCTTATAAGAACCTTAGTGAATGAACAATTTCAACATCTTTACTTTTAAGAATAAACCACTAAAGCATTTCAAGTTGGTATATTGTGTAGCTTGACCCAGTATTGGTTAGTAATTTCATCAAATCCTCTTCAAATATTTTACCTAATCACCTGTGATGTGGAGTTTTGTAGTTCAGGAAGAGTTTTCTTAAGAATATGTTCATTTTACCATTTAATTTTTGATGTTTGCATTGTGTTGCACAGGGAAATCTGTTGTAGACTCTTAGCTTCAGATAGAACATATTCTGGCATTTAAGAATCTTTAATCCCTACAGACAATAGCAATGAGCATGACAAGAGCAAATGCCATACTTGCCGATTGTGGAGTTAAATTAGGTAATGGAGCATAGGCGTAACATAGTAATGTAGTCATCACACTGGTTTCTGTGCATTTAACTGTGAGCGTCCTATAATTAACATTTAGAGCTGCGTTTGTTTTTAGCTCTGAAACATTTCCAAATGTGACTGCCCTGTGGAACCAAGGAATAAACAACATTAGTAAATGCCCGTCATTTTTTATATAACTCACTTTGCTGAAGAAGGGCAGCCTTCAATCCTGTATTCTGCATTTTATAATAATAATAATAATAATAATAATAATAATAATAATAATAATAATAATAATAATTATTATTATTATTTTATATTTATTTTTTATTTTTTCTTTTAAAAGTGAATAAAGGTGCACGTTTACATGCACTTAAAACGCTATAAACATTTTTAGTCATTAAACAGTCTGCTACTGAAGCCCCTTATATGCACTGATTGAAAATGCACAATCATCTATACATTATAAAGCTTCAGCCTATGCCTGCAATAACTCGTAAGATCTCCTTTCAAAACCAGAACAGCATTATATATTAATAGTCATTTTATATTTGTATTTAATAAATAATACACAGATAAAATGCCAATAGCTATTCTTAGTCTCCATAATGCAGAGAAAATGATGGTGCTGTTGCTAGGGCAAGTAGTATGCCTCCCCCTCCTCCACATTTCTATTCATCAGGCCCTCCGTTTGCCGAGACCTCGGGGAGGAAAAGCTCCCAAGCCATGGCCTCATTCCTCCTCCTCCTCCTCCTCCTCCTCCTCCTCCTCCATGATGCCACCTGTGCCAGAGCCTTGTGGAAGAGGAAACAGTTTGTCATCTTTCATTATTGATAGCCTGATTGAGTGGGACGCTCAGAGTGTCCTCGCTGGCTTGCCAGTCGAGGCAGCCCCAGGTTAATGCACGGCAAAGCGAGGACGAAGGCCCACTTTAGATTTGTTTATTTATTTCTTTTATATATTTTTTGTGCCTGTCTTGGTGGAGTGATGCTTGTTCTACCAATGTAGGTTTCAGTGGATTCTGGTGGAGTTATACAATCTTGATCCAACCTGCTATTTCTAGTGATACATCAAAGGCAGTAAGGATAGGCAATGATTACTTGTAGAGTTATTGCGATAACTGGTATCATGATCTAAACTCAGTTAGGAAAAGCATTGCAGAACCTTACCTTATAATATACATTTTCCCTGATGGTAATGAATTTATCATATATTTATACTGTTAATATGTATTACATAATAATATTTTACTAATATTTTTACTTTAAAATTTGCAATTATTAATATAATTTCACTCTATAATTATAAAAGTTTTGATATCCTCAAAAAGCACTAAACAAATAAACAAAACATATATCATGAGAAGGAGGATGAAAGAATGATAGTTTCCGTAATATTGACTCATTTCAATTATGGAAATATTCTGTAATACAAAGTATTGGTCAAACATTTATTTACCCTATCAATACTTGAAAATACCTTCACAAAAGAATTACCACAGAATTAATTTTGGTGCTAATTTTTAATGTTTATAAATTGTGTGAGTTTGAAGAATTTCTACAAAAAATTGTTTTCAGCTTAATGAAGCTTTTTCTTTAACTTTCCTTTATGAACATTTTTTTTAACTTTTTATTGCCAAGAGTGAAGGAAATGCAATTCCTTATACATATGCTGACTAATTAGGTTATCTGATGACACAGGTCTGATATTGGATTATTGGATTATTGGATTATTGGATTATTGGATATATATATATATATTGGATATATATATATATATATATTGGATATATATATAAATATACATTTTCTGGATTATCACATAACATAAAAGCAAAACCTAGAAATGCACAATCGGGGCATATGATCCCATTCACCACCTTCTCCACCTAATACCATTATCACTTTCCTTTTTGACAAGGACTGGCTGTGCTGTGAATTGCTAGCAGATGTCTTTAACACTCTCTAAATAGAACGCTTTTCATAGACATGACAACCTTTTTGCTCTGAACTCTGAAATTGATTGTGTCACCAAAAGAAGCCTTTGGTTTGTGCTCATGACTAAAGTTATGAAATAATAAAAAGTCTGGCAACAACTTTAATTCTTAAGACTATCTTGTACTGTGTAATTTTCTGGGCATAATTATCATATCTTAACTATCTTATTCCCACAATTTACTACGTCATTGCCATGACTTCATTATCACAATTCCTTACCCTCCTACATTATGTCCATAACTCATATGAGATATGACATTTCTCATTTCATCACCTTCCTACATTATAGCCATAACATAATTATCTCATTCCCTGACCGTCCTATGCTATGTCCGTAATGGAATTATTTTATTCTCTCACCTTCCTATCTAATAACCATAGCTTAATTATCTCATTCCCTCACTTCCCTGTCTCATAACCATAACTCAGTTACCTCAAACCCTCACCTGCTTATGTTATCGTCATGATTAATTATCTCATTCCCTCACCTTCCTAAATTATAACCATAACTCAGTTACCTCATACCCTCACCTGCTTGTGTTATAGCCATGACTTAATTATCTCATTCCGTCACCTTCCTATGTAATAACCATAGCTTTGTTATCTCATTCCCTCATCTTCCTATGTTATGACCATGGCCTAATTATCTCATTCCCAACCCTTCCTATGTTATGATCACAACATCATCATAATTTAACTTTCACACTCTAGTAAGCTGTGTGCATAAGCTGTTTCCATGTCTTAGCAAGTTTTATTCTTTTTAAGAAAGGCTGTCATTAGTGGGTATCTGCTGTACAAATGAAACAGAAAATTTTGGAATTTACCTCAGCCCATAGAGAACGGTGCCATCAGGATGGAGCCGAATCATGCGGTTCTTCACCGTCACTCCATGCAGAAAAGACTTCTTGTCATTCAGGAAATAGGTGTCTGGCAGCCACAACTGATCAGCCACACGGTTGTCCAGGGTCAGGTTGAGTGGCATTTCCACATAGGCCAGTCGCTTGTCCCTCCAGCTCTGTTGGAAATACATGGTGATGGTGTAGTCCTGTAAAGGAGAACAAAAAAGAACAGAATTATAACTGAGATCTCCTGACAGCTTGGCAGGCTTAAGAGTCTATATGTAAAAAGCAGAGCAATAGCTGTAGAAATGTGGCCTTGATTTGGTCAGTTGTTGAATGCTCCTTCTGATTAAGAACCCTTAATCAGTCCACAGTATTCATCTTTTTCATTCCTTCCACACCAGAGTCATGTGTTTATGGGCGGTACCCTAGATAAGGAAGTTTGGACAGAACAAAAACATGAAAAAACTGTGCTATGAAGGTCATGATTATGTCCACTTATATTATTATATGTCTTCTTACAATCTTATAACTGTTTGATTTCTGGGGGCCCTAAATAGGCTTTCTCTGGGGGACCTTGCTTATGACTAATCACTTTCCTAATCTTAGATATTGTAATCATTTTCAGAAAAAATGGAGAATGTCACTTTTTTAACTGTTTTGTATATATCAAAAACAAATTTCCCAGTAAAAATGACATATATAAAATAAGTGACCCAGGAGCAAAAGTTTGCACAGTGTTAAAGTTATGTATGGGTTTCCTGGACATTCCTGGACACAATTAATTATTGTGGTAAGCTTAATCTTGCACTGCATTTGAATTTTAATGGATAATGTCCACTTCTTTTGCAGTTTTGGCTTAGGCTTTGGGTCTGAGTAACTGGCCCTATATGAACAGAAAGCATACCTCAAAAAAGTAAATTTACAAAGAAAATCATAAAATGAATAAACTTCAAAAATAAAAATATGGGGTGGGAGTATTATCATACAATGTCCCACTAGGTCAGCAGTCATACTGTGAAACAAAACCACAGTGGTGTGAAAGGGTCTCTAATGCTTAATCCCTGCTCTAATTGGATCTACTGGAAAATGTATTTAATATTTTGATTGGCTAACAAGCAGCACTAACAAAAAGAAGTGTAGAAAAAATAGCCACTGATCATTGGTCTGTGTACACTAATCTAATGTATCCTATTCTAAATGTAATCTATATCAGGTCTGAGATTTGATACACAATACTGCCATAGATAAGATTATTATGGAATTGGCAGTCTCTTTCCTCCCTTTACTAAAAAAAAACTAAAAAACAAACAAACAAAACAAATAAACAAGCAAAAAAAAATAGTTATATATGTCTCTTATTATGGAAAAGGCTGCTCTGTGTATTAAATCCAGCTTGACTGTTAATCATTCAGCACAACCTGCTAACATGATATGCTTGGTAGGATCCGCTTAGGGTGCAAAAAAACTAAAGTCACAAATGTGTTTCCGATTCTTCTTTAATGGAATGATATGCAATCACCAATGCAACATTCATCTTAATATTACAAAGGCAAAAGCATGTAATGATGTTTAATTTATCTAATTTAAGATATGTACATACATTTGTTCCACTTGAATGCAAAGGTAATTTTTATGCAGTTAATAAAGTTTACAACACTCCACTAGGGAGTGTGGTGAAGTCACACTGAGACTTTGGCTAACAAGTTAAATGATCAATTAAACAAGGATTTCAGTCTCTCCTTATTTCATATCAACACTAATTGAAACAATAAATTTGCAAAAATGTCTGTGCCTCTTGAAATCCTTGGACTGCTACACAGGCTACATGCTGTGATGCTCATTTTGGGGGTAGGCTTGTGTTTGACCTTTTTTTAATCCATGTGCCCTCATTACAGTGGATATTTGTCTTGCTATTTAAAATATATAATTGCTTTCAATGAAAAACATGTATCTCCAAAATGGTGAAGGGTATTTTAGGGAATTTCTATTGGTCTATTTATCCAAAATTATTTACACAGTGTACAGATCAGCTACAGGGTTCAAACTATGAAGAAAATGGAGATACATGGTTTTCATTGGACAGCAGCAATATATACTATTACACATACACTTTTAAAAATGCAGATTCTTCAAACTGTCCTTTGAGCAATACCATAGAAGACCCATTACTGTAAAAGAGATGGCATTGATCAATCATCTCTGGAGTCCTGAGGAATGGTACACATTATGGAAAGTTCAGGACCCATACAGATTGTAGGTCATTGTGCATCAGAGGTACCAACATAGCTTGCAGATTTTCTTGCTAAAGCTCCTGGTCAGCTGCTGAGTCAAATCAGGTGTGTTCAACTGGGGAAAATCAGTAAACCATACCTGGATGCTGACCCTCCTGGACCAGAGCTGGAGTTCATACTCTGAGATGCTTTATGAAATATAAATAAGTAACAAAATGCCACCTCTTAGTTTTTGCTAAAAATAATTCACTTCATGAGGGCCTAAAATACATGCCAGTTTCATCTGAGCTATAAAGGACGCCACCCGTGCATGACGCTGTGGCATGACACATTTGTCTATAGGCACTGACTCAAGACCTGAATTGACATATTTTACGAAACAGAATTAGTGTGCAGCAATGGTGGGGCTAGGCTCATGTAGTGAGCCTAGGCTAATGTAATAAGCCACGCTCCATTGTTTAAGAACACACTGGGATCTTAACAAGGGGAAATGGGGAACTCAGTGGGCTGTGCTAATGCACCTACTATGTAGAGAGAGGAGGCTGCTGCACGCCAAAGCCTCTCTTAGCATTCAGTACAGGTATAATGGCAGCCTGGTTGTGATTCACTCTGACTTGAACATTCTGTGCTTGTCCACAGACTGTGCTAAGCAAATAAAGGATACCCCAAAAATGCTAATGTGCCTAACTGTATATTATAACTCATGCAACAGTTCTTAGTCATTATTAGCAATGGCAGCATCATTTTTAAGATGTCTTTTCTTAGATTTTTGATATTTTATTATTTAATAGCTCAAGTAATAAAATGGAATTAAACAGAATGTAAAATGCTTCCATGATTTGACACATTGTATCTATAGTTTCTCTGATTCTGATTGATGCTCTTTATTAGCAGATCATGCATTAGATTAGATTAGATTAGATTAGATTAGAGTAGATTAGATTAGATTAGATTAGATTAGATTAGATAGAACTTTATTGATCCATTGGGAGGGAAATTGGGTGGTGCAACATTTTTTCTCCTTCTTTAATTTCATTGGAAGTTGATGTAAAGTCATTTTGGAGCATAACTATATATTACACAATATAAAATATAGCTGCTGATTTAAGTCAAAAAGTTAAAAGTGGCAAGACTGAGTACACAAGGATTTTGCTTGACAGTAACTATGTACTCTGTGACATTTGACATTGTACAGATTGTTGTTCAATAATTACATGAAAACCAATACAAATTAATGAAGCTATTTTTACATTTTAGGAGTGGTACTGCCACTGATGTTTTGGGGTTTCAGAGCTTAAAATGCTTTAAAGGCTACAAATAAATCAATATTATTAATCTGTATCAATACAGTTTAAAACAGAAACAACAGCTGTCTGAGTGAAACAGAGACCATGCGTGTCTTGCAGCTCGTCTGCATTTGATAACTGCACAACAATACCATCAATTAGGCCTTCTCCTTTGTATCCAGCAGAATCCCTAATTGTTTCAAAACCTAAGTGAAGCAGAATGTACATCACATTTCATAAGTGAACAGGACAGCAGGCTGGAATGGTCACCCAGTTGGATTTAAAATGACCTACATTCCTGGATTCTTGCACTCCATGAGATGGCAAGGGGGATTCCAGTTTTCCGTAAAAATGTCTATTTGTGGCGTCATGAAAAATGGATTGAAAGATTAAATATTAACACCCAAGTAGCTTTGTTTTACATGCATCTCACCCTGCAGAGCCGAGTGCGGAAGGTGGTAATATTTATGGTGCACAAAAATCCCTGCAAGAACACTTCACTGGATTTTTGGGTGCCATTGAATACAGCAGTGCCTTGGGGTCAACTGTGCAGCACATGGTTTAGATTTTAGAAACATTAGCTTGCTAAAATATGGCAAATCTATCCTAGCTGTGAAAAGCTGCACAGACTGTAAATCTCTCTCTCCCTCTCTCTCTCTCTGGATCCAGTTTTTGCAACCTTGTGTTACTCTGATTTAGCACACTCCTTTTATACTGCACTTCTGAAATGTCCAGGGAAACAAAAATAACATAAAACATCACATAGAACTTGCTGTGTCTTCAAAACACCCAAGTACAAAGAAATTTCAGCAGTAACTTTGTGATGAATAAATCAAAGAGGCACACTTGCTCTTGGAGGAGGGGTGGGGGAAAAAACAGCTTCATACTTGAGTGACTACTTCCAACAAATTAAAATAAAATCTGTTGCCAGAGACGCAACCAAAAGCCTCCAGTGGCTCTAAATGGAAGGGCTGCAGAAGAAAACAAAGCACATTGCCCTATCCCTGTATGTGTGTTTCATCTCTCTCTCTCTCTCTCTCCCTCTCTCTCTCTCTCTCTCTCTCTCTCTCTCTCTCTCTTCCATTCCTTTGTCTTTCCTTTGCTTGCCCATTCTTTGTTGCACATACTTTCCCTCTCTCTCAAACAACAACCCCATCTCTCTTTCTTTGTCTCTATCATATCTTTCCTGAGTCATAACCTGCCAAAAATAATCTTCATGTAAGAGTCATAATTAGTGTTGTAGTAGTCTAGTCTGGTCTCTGTCTCAAAGCCAGTCTTGAGATGATAAACGAGAGGTCTCACTCTTGTCTTGGTCTCGACCTCATGTAGTCTTTAGCACGACCATTTTTGTTCAGACCAGAAAATGTGCCTACCTTAGGTAACGGTAAAACATGGAAAATACATATAATGTCTTCGATTTCACCAGATTAAAAATCTGTCCTGACTTTGCTGTCAATATTGGTTTATAAATGCATCTAACATCAGGTGAGACAACAGAGACTCAAACTCAGAGTCAGAAAGTGGCTTTGACTATAATACTAGTCATAAGAAGGAGGCCATCTTGTTTTCATGTAACAAATATGCTTTTGAAAAAAAAAAAAAAACATAAACCAAATTTCATAAAAAGAACACCATGCCAACTGTGAAACATAGGGATGGCTTCTGGGTTGTGCTGCCAACAGTGACACTGGCAATATTGCATGGGTGGTGGGAAGAATGGATTCCATTAATATAGTCAACCCTGATGTTGGAAAGGGGATGGTTTCAACAAAGATAATGATAATGGATTTCTTAAAATCCACACTATTCAGATATGTGTATGTATTGCTTAAATTGTGCTCAAATGACTTCAGATTTTCAGGGATTTCTTATTAAAATAATACTTATTCCATTCATGTTTGTACTACAGGTTTGATTGAGAAAACAATACTGTTATATAGCATTAAATAGCTGTTGCTTTTTATAAGAAGCATGACAGTGATGCAGCTTGCAGAATGGTCTTTATCTTTAAGTATCTTGCATTGGTCCCACACGTTATGGTGGTTTTGGAATAAACACTGCTTGATGTAGCTGTGCAATGATGCAACCAGAACTTATTCACACACCTCCGGGCAGTGTTGGTTCGTACTTCTTTAGGGCCCTAAGCAAAACTTTGTTATTTTCAATGAAGGGGGATTCTCATTGTTATTTAAATACAGAGGGGGTCCTTGTAAATTTGTGGGCCCTAGGCAACATGTGTACTGTGGTCTGGCACTGCCTGCAGGACACACTTTCTGTGGACAAGGCCATGCACATATGCTATATTTGGAATGGAACCTTGGACCAAATTCTATTAAATGATGGTGATGAAAGCATTGGATAATGACTGGTTATGCTTATTCGGGGTTCTTCGGACATTGAGAAAATGTTTCAGAGTAATAGGAAAAGGGATGCTATGCATTAGCTATTGAGTTCAACCTGGAAGCACTTTCAATAACTTTATTTTGATTGCCATCATCATCTCCTCCTCTGTCCTCTGAGGAGAAACTGGACAGTGAGAAATGTCAAAGCTGTAAAACTACTCTTAGACTTAATCTTCAAACTCACTTTCCATTAAAAGCAGTATCTACCTGACGGCATCAGGATTTTTTTTTTGTAACAGTCAGGAACAGAGCAAAAGAAGTGCTTAAGGAGCAAGCAGAGATATTGTGCTCTGCGGCCACAGCCTGTTCTTCACACATCTGTTAGGAAGGGTTTATTTTAGTCGTGTGAAGACTGCTGTCTCAAAGAGTCTCTGCTGCAATCTGATGACTGGGACAGGAGGCACGCCAGAACCCTCTCAGATGATGAGGTCACAGCTCCCCTCAGGGGCTTCTGGGAACTGTGCTCCCCGGAGGCGTAGTAGCTCCAGCCATCCGATTGCTGCACAGGGCCTGATCATGGGCCACATAAAGCGCTCCAAAGCGGAAAAGGCTGACCCTGCTTTCAGCAGTGAACGTTGGGAAGCGCTGACCTGAAATCAATTTTCCCTTGCCTAGGCTGGTTGTAGTTCCGACATCCTTCGAAGCAAAAGTTGATCCAGAGACCGGTTCTCCATCTGAGGTGCTTTATGAGTGCAGACCCTGGTCATTGAGGCTATGGCTCTCATAAAATAGTAAGATCCCTGACTCGGCATAGGGAAATGATGAATGCAATAACACTGCATGGGGTCTCCACAGTGGGAGTGCAGGGTGTGCTGTCAGCAGAAATGCAGAGTGCGTCTCTTAAACTGCTTTTTAAGGGCTCCAGGGTGATGCTTATCTTAAGGTGGTTAACTTAAGCCAAAAGGTTCATGAGCCTGCCATAATTGGTCAGCTCTGCATAATCACGAATGCATATTATGGATACATTATGAGCGGCAAGGCGCAATAAAGCAGAAATTTGCTTTTTAATAAGCCTCTGTGGGTCTTTCCAAATGGTGACTCATACTATTGAAAAAGAAGGTCATTAGATGCCATTTGCACACAGTTTGTACAGCTGCACTGAAATTCTTTGTTTTTGCATATACTTAACTCAGAGTCTAACCACAATGCATATCTGGGTGTGCATCGATGAAACTTGAAGGATTTCGACTATAACGGGAAAAAATGCTGCATTCTTAAATAAGGGGGAATCATGTAAACACACAGAAGCATTGCCTAATTGAATGGTCCTTCTCTGTCCAGAACAAACGGTTCTTTAACTCTAAGAGCCCGACAGTCACACTTTATGCTGTTTTCAATGCTTCATAACTCATGATGAGAATAATGTACATAAATACATGATACACATATCATTACAAACTGCAAGACTTACTCTAACCAACGAGTGATGAATTATCAGTGAGTAATCCAGCTTTGAAAACTCACCTATTTCTAATCATTACAAGTAATTCATCAAACGTATTGTAATATCAGCTCAAAAACATTTCCAATTTTTAGTCCTTATAAGCAAAAAACAAAACAAAACAAAAATAATTGTAGGCACAAGTAAAATGTTGATCAAAGCAAATTTGAGGAGCATAGGATCTCATACGTGTGACTGTCTGACTGACCTTTTTAATGTTTTGGTGCATAAATGTACATTAAACTATGAAATCATCCCACAAAATTAGCCAAGATTTCTAAAGGTTAAATAACCTTTATAGTTCTGTAGAGCACTAGAAAGTGTATTCTCTTATTGTGACTCAAATAACTGTTAAGAGTATGTTAATTTGTTGGAAGATTATGAACTCTAACATTCCTACACCAACCTTGAGAGAGTTGCCAAATACATGTGTATTTCAGTACAGTCTGATCTTAAAGTTTTGGTGTTTGGAGCATGTGTTAAAAAAAGAACCATAAAGCCAAGACCACTCATAAGGACAGAAGAGGGAAAGGACTCCAATGGTCCAGCCACAATAACCATTGTTTAAGCATTTTATAAACACAGCCTGCCTTATACAATTGCTGGACATCTCACTGGTCACCCTCTGATAATGGACTCACATGATATGCTTCTGTCTGATATATTACATTAGATTCATGTGAAAGAATATAACATAGTATCCCAACCTCCCCCTGCCTGATGTTGCAAGTGTCTGCCTAACAGACAGTAGCTGCTAAAGTCTCACTCTTACCCACTGACTTTTACAGATTTTTATGGCAAATGAAAAAAAAAATCATTCACACACTGATGCACAAGGGATCATACACTACATGACTTCTGTCACTGAATTGAACTGAACATGCCCCCAAACACATGCCACATATTACCTAGATGATGCAGAACCAAACCACCATTTGAGCTGACTCAAAATGTAAAAATGTCTTTGGCTGAAGTCATAAGCGGAAGGCATTATATGACACATTATGTTACTTTATACGAGACAGGTTGGCTTCTTATACAATTCTTCATATTGCACCTTAAATGATGTTGTGATATCAGACATGCAATAGCTCCAGAATGTAGCTGCTGAATCATTAAGGTGGAAAAACAATATTCAATAAAGAAACTGCTTAATAATTGCCTTCAAATTGTAGTACAAAATATTACAAATGCTCAGTTTTCACTGGTTAATGACAGAACCCATTATGCACAGAATTGGGTAAAAAAATTTTTTTTATATACTCCAACTGGACTGAAATGTGATTGACAGGGCAAAAATCTGTCTCTATGACTGACAAAAAACCTATACGCTAGTAATTGTAGGCCTCTGTGCCTCTGTGTGATTTAAAACTATAATGGGCTCATGTATAGTTGTCTTTTTTTAGATAATCAAATACATACATATATATATATATATATATATATATATATATATATATATATATAAATGTTAGGTGTATACACACTGTATATACACTCTATATTTTATACAAACTATAACTTTAGATTATTTTAACTGTTAGATTTGGTAGATCAGTAGATATTCAGAGTAAATGGGTGTGTTTTGGGGAAATGGGTCTAAAATCCTTGATCTGTCCTCTTTGTTATTTTCAGGTTTCATTTCAATTAAAATATTCATATTTCAGGGGCCCAGCGATGTCTCTCTGTGAGCCTGCATAAACCAAGCATAGATTTGCTGACTTTTTCAAGGGCACAGTCATGGAAAGTCTGGTTCAATCAAAATGCAACTCACCATGTTGACTTCCGAAATGGAGTCAATGCTGGCAATGTTTATGCTCATTCCCACAATGACTGGGGGACCTGGAGAAGAAGAAGAGAGGAGACAAAGAGAGAGTTGAGTCCACAGGCATGATGCAAGCAGGCCAAGCAATACCCTTCACTGTACGTTACTCCCTTCAGTGCCAGAGGCCAGCTGTAATGACATTGACACAAGGTCATTTAACATTTACAGTATCATGTTCCCACTGAGTGGTGGTATGTCCTCTGGGTGCACATTAGGAGACCATAGAGCACAGGAGGATCTCAGACAACAATCCTGAGAACAGTTTGTTCCAATCAATACTAAGTTTTCTGAACCTTGCTGCTCATTTGGGTGGAAATAAACACAGAATTGCCATCATACAAAAACCTTGTATGTCCATTTTTGCCATTTGTGAGAGTAAATCTGAGAGTTTTCTATTGTATTGTGTCAATAGAAATGCTTAAAATAATTTGGAATAAAATTTGGAAAAAATTTCCATTCTGGACAGCATTTATTATTCTTCTTAATTAAGCCAATGAAACCAAAATCATATTTGTTCTGGATTAAATTTCAGATGATTCCCAATAAATGGATTCCTAAATAATGTGCTCTGCAATCCATCACAGTACTCATGTGTAAATGCAGACAGACTCTGTTTGGAACTGTGTGTGAATCTAGAGACTGTAGTGGAAATGGAGTGCTAAGTATGGAGTATGGAAGTGCAAGCTTTCCTCTGCTCTCCTCTCTGCTCTCATGACCCTAGCGAGCACACAGCCCCGCTCCATATGGCGTTTGGAGCCGCGCTCTCTGCTTCATTACAAGTCACTTTGTTCTTCACTAGCACTCTCCCCTGTCCCTGGCGACCTCCTGAGGGAAACGGTTTTCGATACAGGAGCAAAGGAGCAGCGTTCCTATTTGTGGTTTGTGCAAGACTAGCAATCTGGTTGCAAAGCTCTATCACTAGTGGAATGATGCAGCATCAACTCATGTTCCTCCTGAGAGGCACTTTGGAAAACACAAACGCACACACACACACACACACACACACACACACACACACACACACACACACACACACACACACACACACACACACACACACACACACACACAAATGCATGCATTCATACAATGGATTAAATCCCAGGTGTTCCCTTTTCTGTTCAAGGCAGGATGTACTGGATGTCAGAGTTTATACTCTGAGTGCTGCATTGCTTCAGTTGCATGTACAATATTGTGTGAAATGCAAACCTTTCAAAAAAGAAAACAAACCCCCTCCAATTTCTGAACTTCATGCCAGCACCATAATTGTTTTTTATAAATGAGGTTGGGATATCAGATAACACTTCAGTGCAGGAGAATATTTTAATGTCCTTGTAAAGTCCTTATTAAGCTTTAACAAGGCAGTAGTTGGCAATTTATTGGCTGCTAATTACTAAACTATTAAGCACTAACTAGAGTGAATAGAGTGCATGTTCTAGAGGTTTTGTATTGCATAGTGTTGGAGCACCTGACCAGTCACAATGCTTTTACTTTTTCTTTTATTTTCCACAAGACCACAGCTAGCAAAATAAAATGTGTTTTAATCCAGAAGTGATTCTGTAACATGACCACTGCCCTCTTGTGGTAATTAGTGTGGCCTGTGCCCATGGGTGGCTGCCATTTCTGCCATTAAATATTAATTTCACCTCACTGATTTACACCTGATCTATTTCACTATGTCCAGCTTGAACACAAGCATACTGTAACTCTTCTGGCAGTCAGTTAAACCAGTAAATATATTCAACCAGTCAATTTCCATTTTGCCATCACAGTGGCCACAATGGGCCAGTGAAGAAAAGCTAAACCTGAAGCATGGCATGCACTGCTACAACAGGCATGCTCACAAATTTTGCAAGTGTATACTGTGTTTACTAATAGGTGCATATACAAAGTGCACTCCCTTTATATATTTCCTGGTCTCCCCATAGATAAGTGTCAGTTGCGTTTTGATCAACTTCTCAAGAACGCTTTACAAATGCATGTGAATGGATGTGGTTGAGCAATATTACTAGATTGTACACAAATATGAATAGGTTGTGTAGCATTACACAGTACTTGCAAGCACTGTCCTGGTGTTCCAAGCCCAGAATGGCAACTATAGACACTATTCTTGCTATAGAGGCAGTGGAAAATTAAAATGCTATGTAATGTTGCTTTAACTCTTCCTTCCTGTTACTGTTCAGGACTACATATCTCTTCACATATGTGTTTGGCTAACCCTTCTTTACAGGGTGTTTTCCTTTTGTTGCTGTGTGCTAGACTGAGTACAGGTTTCTGTTCATTACTGCAGTTCTTACTAAACTACCTCCTTTACAGGCTCTTCACCAGATCACCTTTACTCCAAAATGTAAACACTTTTTTGTTCCTCTTTCTCTCTCATTCCCATATCCCAAGCTGCCACTGTCGCCTGGCTGATGTTGGTCGAAGTCCGTTGGTGGCTGGGTGCTACTACATACTTCCCTCCTTTCTAACATTTGCTTAAACCTTCCAAACCCTTTGTTTTTAACTTGACTCTGTTTCCCATGTATTGAGATACCCTGTCCTGACCAATCTACCCTAATGTCACCCGCCCTAACCTCTCACTATCCCGCTGTCCTCTGTCATGCTCTCCTCATTGGGATCCTCACATTGGCTCACTCACAGCACATTACAGACTGCATTACCAGTTTATGACTGTTTAACATGCATGGACTTTCTCACATTCCTTTTGTCCTGTTCTCTTTGTTCTATTTGTGATTTATGTCTGTGCTATTCATTGTCGAGGATGGGTTCCCCTTTTAAACCTTGGTTCCTCCCAAGATTTCTTCCTCCCAATCTGAGGGAGTTAATACATCCTATAATGAGATTAACATATATGGGAATAAAAACTGAAACTTTGCATGTGCATAATTTTCCACTTTGAAGACCCTAAATAATTCTGATGCAACCAATTATTTTCAGAAGTCACATGTTAAGTGTCACATGATCTGTCAATATATACAGGTCTTTTCTGAGAGGCCCTAGAGGCTGCAACACCATTAAGCAAGAGGCACCACTAAACAAAGAGGACCAAGTAGATCTCCAAACAAGTCAGGGACAAAGTACAAGTCAGGGGTGGGTAATAAAATCAAATTGATCATCATCAAAAGGAAAGAATATGGCAACCTGCTAAGACAGGGCCTCCCACCAAAACTCTCAGACTGGGAAAGAAGGGCATTAACCAGAGAGGCAGCACAGAGACCAAAGGTAACCCTAAAGGAGCTGCAGACTTCACAAGCAGAGACTGGAATATACAACTAAAGCCAAACACTCCATAGATCTGGGCTTTATGGAGGAGTTGGCTGGAAAAAAAAAGACTTTACTTAAAGACAAAAATAGGAAGCTTCATTTTGGCATGTGGGAGACTCCCAAATGTATGGAGGAAGGTGCGCTGGTCAGATGAGACCAAAATGTAACTTTTTAGCCACCAAGGAAAACACCATGTCTGGGGCAAAATCAACACATATCACCACAAGAACACCAGTCATGAAACATGATGGTGGCAGCATCATCTGTGGGGATGTTTTTTAGTAGCAAGGACTGGGAAACTGGACTAAGCTGAGGCAAACATGGAAGGTGCTAAATACAAGGATATTCTTGAGCAAAACTCGTTTTGGTCTTTCAGTGATTTGAAGGTTCACATTCTGGGCAATGACCCAAAGCATACTGCTAAAGCAACACTAAGCCCAGTCCTTAATCCCATTGAGAAATTGTGATCAGATTGAAGGTTGCTGTTTACCAGTGGAAACCATCTAACATGAAGGAGATGGATCAGTTTTACCTTGAGGAAAGGGGAAAAACTCCAGTGGCAAGATGTGGCAAGCTCATAGAGACTTATCCAAAGTGACTTGCAGGTGTAACTGCTGCAAAAGGGGGTTGAATAAAGTACTGTTTTTGTGGGAAGAATAGTTACGCACACTGACGTTTTCTGTTTTGTTTTTTTTTGTCCTATTTGTTGTTTGCTTTAAAATCTAATGTTCAAAGTTGCAGGCATGTTCTGTAAATGAAACCTTCAAATAATCCATTTTAATTCCTGGTTGTAAGTACTGGGTTCAGAGTCTTTACAATCATGAATGAAAACATGGACTAAGACAGAGCTCTACAACAATGTATAGCAATGCCACTCACAGTACCATTCACACTCTCACTGTACCACCATGCAAAAATCATTGCTGTGTAATACATTCTGTAGTCCTGCATGGCACTATAATTATCATAAATTCAGTTGTATCCATTAAATTGTGCTTCAGCCAGGGCATCCATAGTGAATTGTGGTCTATTTGGGGTTGCAGCAGGACTGGGCTGTAACTGGAAGTTGATGCATGCTGTATCAGGTGCACAGTGCATTTTATATATGATCTTTTTTGTCTCAATCATGTCAGTCAAAGCAAAGTAATCAGGCATATTTTCAGTGATATTTTTTCTTAGATTTGCACATCAAACCACTTCCCTATGGGCTTTTGAAATGGCTGCTGATGCCAACAACAATATTTTTTTAGGTGCATGAATAATTTAGAAGTATGCTTTACCACCTCAAACCAGTAAAGTATGTGTGAGAAAAAAACTGAGATTTTTTAGATATCTAATATTTCTCATTATTTTGGACTTGCTATTGTTATCTATTATTTTTCAAAATACACAAAGTTATCTGTATTATTTCTCAAAACATGTAAAATGAACTAAATGATTTCTCAAAACAAGTCGAATTATCTGCAGTATTCCTGAAAACTTTATGTGCATTATTTCTCAAATTTTTAAATTATCTGCATATTATCTGCAATATTTCTCAAAACAAGTAAAATGATCTGCATTACTGCTCAAAACAAGTCCACTTATCTCTATTGTTTCTCATAATAAGTCATATTATCTGCATTATTTCTCTAAAACAATTTAAATTACTTGTATTATTTATTAAAATGGGTCAAATTATCTGTATTATTTCTCAAAAATAAGTCAAATTATTGGCATTATTTCTCAAAATAATTCCAAATATTTCCTTTATTTCTAAAATACAATGTACATTTATTTACACTGGTTCTACATAGAACCATGCCAAATCATAGAACCATTTGAAATCTCAGATAGATCTTTGCTTTCTTAAAAAGTCCTTCTTATACATGTAAAACCTCTTGCAAGACAAAGTTCTACACGGTAATAAAAAATATTGCACTATTGTCACAGAACCATTTTCATTACTACATAGAACTATTTTTCCATTAGGTGTATAAATACCTGCGTTATCTTGGTTGAGTATAGTTAAATAAACTTGCCACTTTCTCTTTGTTTAGACTGGTACATTTCTTTCTTAATTCTATCTCTTTCTTCCCAGTCACTGGTGACACATTGACATGGCAGCCCACTTCCCAGCTCCCTCCCAAATGCACTGCACCTCTGTCATTCTGAGACCTATCTCTACCTCCTAAGCAAGAGAGAGAGAGAGAGAGAGAGAGAGAGAGAGAGAGAGAGAGAGAGAGAGAGGCCATTGTGCTCTAGTGAAGGCAACCAGCAACAATTTTCCCAGGAGATGTCAAAGTACATTCATCGGGCCACTGTAAACAGTGAGAGCCTCGAGAACTCTCGGCCGCTATTCCTTCTCCATATTCCAAGCCGGGCTTCCATGAGATGTGTGTGTAGAAATGTGCTCTCTCTCTTTCTCCTCTGGCCTTCCATGATTTTGCTCAAAATAAAACCACTTACCTGCATCTGAGCCTCTTATAGTATACTGAAAGCTTTGCTCTATAGATTTCCCTACTCTCAGAGCAGCTTCCATTTTGAGGCAATTTAGTGTGTTGGCCATGTTCTTGCTTAGTCCATATAATTGCATGGAGGTTGGTGCCATCCTCCATGTTTGTAAAAGCATATGTAGGTAATGGCAACTGCAGCAGGGCCAAAGTATCTGATTTCAGTTCTACTAATTTTGTCTTGGAAAGTCATAATTGTTTGAGGGGCTTTGATTCACAAGAGGGCCCCCCATTGACCCAACACAGCTGACCATGGCCATCCTTGATTTAGCACAAGGCAGATACCTTGCTGAGTACAGATACAGTGTAAGGTAGTTGAATGTGGTGGTTGTCTGTAATAAAGTAGGGCTCAATTCCAGCTCACATGAGTCTAGCTTGCTCATGTTCAGTACTGAGGCAACTCGGCACATTCTGAAAGATCCCTTGATCTTTGATTGTCTGCCAGTCTTCTCCTCAGCTCTCTGCTCAGTTTCCTGCTGCTGGAGACAGTACCACCATCACACACAAGGCCCCAACAAACAATCCCAATTTGCTGAGGTTTTAATCTAAGCCCAAACAAGAGGAGGAAACATGGGGCTTAATCTGGGGTTGAACTGTCTCTATCCGACTCTTTGATTCTAGCTGACGCATTCAATACAACTGCTAGCAAAACACAAAGGTAAGGCTAAGAGGCCGCTTCAGCCTGCCTCTGAGCCTGTCGGTAGCCCA
Source organism: Acestrorhynchus altus (assembly GCA_034509495.1). Lineage (NCBI taxonomy): Eukaryota > Metazoa > Chordata > Actinopteri > Characiformes > Acestrorhynchidae > Acestrorhynchus > Acestrorhynchus altus. Next base: position 16,163,716 of record CM067516.1, read on the forward strand.
TCATTTGCATGTTTATATTGCTGGAGCATCCCAGAGGATGAGATTAGCATTTCATGTTATCAAAACAATGAAAGTGCATGTGACTGAGTTAGATTATCTGTGAACAGTGTGCCCTGCTATTTAAGACATAAACACAAAGACAAATGGTGCTCTTAAGTGGCATATTCTCCTCTGTAAACCTCACTTATGTTAAACCAGCCTTTTGTGTGAACTTCAAAAACTGCAGCTGTAGAGATTTATGATTTCTCAGACTTTCTGGTTCCTGTATCTGACATGTTAAAGTTTCCATGCAAAAATACAACCTATTTGGTCATCTTTTCATGCAGTGACTTGAAGAGGACAGAAAAAATAGTGCTGCAAGATGATGTTGGAGAAGGCCAGCTGTTTATGAATTGACATTAATGAAAGAAAGGCGTAAATAAGGTGCCTGTTAAGGTTAGGCTTTGTTTAATTTTAGGAGCAGATTAAGTTGAACTGTTACAACCCGAGATCTGCACTTTGTGGGCAGTTCCATACCATTTTCAAAGCTTCATAACTCAGGATCACAGTAACCTACATACATTATACACATATCCTAAAAAACCTACAAGACTTATCTTGTACCAATCTAACCATGGTCATCTCATAATTGTACGATTAATTATCAGCAGGTAAATGAGCTCGGAAAAAAGGTTCCGTTTTATTTATTTATTTTTTGTTTGTTTTTTTGCTCACTCAGTGTTCAAACTTGTGTTCAAACACTCACACATACATAAATAGCAAAAATAATAAAGACATCCAGGTTGTCTTTATTTAATTTGGACTACTGTCAATTTTTTAACAGCTCATTATTACAAATATATAATATCATTATATTATAAATATTATTATGAATATAATTGTCAATCTAATAATTACAAATATCTCAAAATGAATGCATTTTCAGGTTAAGATCAGATTCAGTTTAGTTGTACAATTAATTTAGGCTTAGATGTAGATGAGGGTAATCAGATTGCATTTGACACTTTTGTTGCTTTGCTTAGTTTCATTAATGAGTCAACTCTCAGTTGTGATTCACATTCCATCGGAACATAATGTGAGTTGTTTTAAAGGGTGAAAAAAAACAACCAATGAGGACATTTTCAGAAATAGATCAGGCTGTTCTGGTCACCTTGTAAAACAGTGCAATCTAAAACTATTCAGCACACTGAAAAAACTGTGGTCATTATTTTTATTTATGTATAAGACAACACAGACTTCCTACTGTATCATACGGCACTGGATATTGGCTCCAGAAGAATAATTGCAACTTTATAAAAAGAACAATGACTACACAAGACTATTAGTTCAATGTGCAAAACAGACATCAAGACAACATCGTGGTTGTCAGTAAAGCATTTTGGTTGGCTAGACAATGCTAATCACTACAGTAAAGCCTGTATCAAGTACCAAGGAAGTGTAATCAAAAGAATGAAGCAAAGTTTATACAAAGCTTAAATATAAGCAATAAGGGTTCACATTTGCACATTAGCACCATTAATAGAGGTTGTCTTGCTTAATAGTTGCACAGTACAAGTATGAGTGAGGGGAAGAAAACCACAAAGCTGCTGCATCCCACCCGGACTCACAGCATTCCTGAGCTAGTTGACTAAGACAAATCGTAACACGCGGAGCCCCAAATGTCCAGATTATTCTTTGTGCCTTTTCTTCTTTTGCATACTTTGAATCCTACGCTTTGCCACCTATTTTCCCTCTCTCTCTCCACAGCCAGATGGCACTATCATCTGTGTACATATTTAAATGACAAATGTAAGGCAGGTGGCATCTCTGGAGGTGCTGACTCCGTTCAGACTACCGGCTCGTTCCCCCGATGCCATTGTTTTCCTAAACAGCGGGCAAATCACCGGGAGCCCAGCCCAGCCCATGCAAGAGGGCCCAACACAGTGGGGGGAGGAAAAGAGAGCGGAGTACACAGAGAGGGAAAATCAGTGAAAACAGCACTTGTGAACGAGTGGTAAGGATCCTTTGTCCTGGGCTCCAGATCCATGTGGGCCAGCGGTTCCTTCCCTAAACATGTTTCCACTGACATGGCAATGTTTCTCTATCACAGGTAATGATGAAGATAATGCCTTGCGTTTTTATTTATACCTTTTTTGTCTTGTGAAGGAGGTAAAAGTGTTTACTAGTGGGGGGGCTGCAGCATCCATCTGTATGATGTATAGCCGCAGGCCCTTGGGCCTAGCTGTGGATTGCCAAGGATTTATTACCCCAATTAGTTTAGGGGGTTGATGAGCTATCATGGCATCGCAGAGTGTAATATAAGTATGCCTGATGCTGTGCTAAACAAATACACACCTTGAGCACAAAGGCCCCCATTTGTGTTGGGTGGAGTTGTGTAAGCCACTCAGTAGAATCCACTCTACTGGCTTTCAAAAAGAAGCAGTAAATCTTGCATAGACTCCAAAATCCCTAAATTTCTCCTAAGATATGTGAACACCAGTCTTTCTAGGTCCTGAGCTTTGTCAAAGATCCAAAGTATCCTTCATTTCTAAGAGCTTTGTATCCAGCTAGTGTTTCATCCATATTTACACACATCATGCTATTTTACTGACACTATAAATAGGTTTTAATAATATATGTGTTTATTCTGTTCCACAGTAGGCTAATTCCATGTGGATTAGGGTTATACCAGGGTCACATGCATTTCCGTCAGAACAATCATGCACAGAGAGCCCAGAGAAGGCAACGACTGACAAAAAATGCAGCGGCAAGAAAGAAAATACCGCTCTTCCTCCAGATTCAAAATTCTAATCATCAACTCATTGCTTAGCAACAGAGGGGTTCCATAGCAACAGGGCAGCATTGTCACTTTAACATTGCAAAGGGAGACACAGTGCTTTTCATACACTGCGTTCAATCTGCCTCCCATTTCCCCCCCCTCCCATCTTCAATGGCCAAATCCTGGCACCATGTCTTATTGTGTTTTTTTTTTTGTTTTGTTTTTGTTCCTCAGGCAAGGAACATCTATATGAGGCAACTGTGTGGGGTTCCTTGCTTTTGAATGAATAAAGGTTGAACTGCATACTTACATGAGCAACACAGCAAATGCTGCATCTTTCAGACATGATGATCTGGACCCTGACTGGAATGAGAATATCATATGTTTGTCGACCTGATGTTTTCAGTTAGTAACACACTGTTGACATTTATAAATGTGGCAGTGGAAGTGGTGAGTCACAACTAACAGGCTACTCATTAAGCTTTAGTGGTCAATAGGAACACCTACCCTAACAATGGCATTGTCCATCCTAATGAAGCAGACATCAAAGGGGCACCTTGATCACCACAAAATAAATTATTATTATTATCATTATTGATGTTGTTACTTACCTAATCATAATAGCAGTAATAATGATTGAAAAAAAACAAAAAAACATTTCAGCACTGCCCTTGCATTTCATTTTTATAAACTGTCATTAAGCCGCATACAGCAGCAGAATGTTTAATCTATCTGTGGTTATTTCTAAATGATTGTTGGTTCATCATGATCTGTTTCATGATCTGAATCTTGTTAGATGTTATTAGTATTTTCATATAAAAGCATTCAGGCTTATTTTGCCCTAAACAATTGAAATATACCAACACTGACCAGGCTCTAAAAGCAATATTAGCAAATACTGTGCTCCTCTAAGAATATGATAAACACACACACACACACACACACACACACACACACACACACACACACAAATACACACACACACACACACACATATATATATATATATATATATATATATATAGATGACCTTTCTAGTGGACATTCAATGAATACGGTATATCTCAAAGGATTCCACTGTGGCTACTAAATTGAAATTCTCCATCACACTGTCTCATGCAAATAACAGAGACATGTCTTTTGCTATTTAGTCATTACTATCCTTTTTGGCGATCGATAGAGGGAATGGTCTAGAGAATTGCCTTAGTTACTGCTCCCGAATAATACATCAGCTTCGAGACGCTAAAGGCTATGGTAATTAGCATTTCTGCGGTGAACGAAAGAGGCTTCTGACAGTTCTTGACGCGTGAAGAATGAAGGGGAGACCATTACTTCAGAGTCACCAGTCAAAGGACACAGCGGAGAGAGTGTGAGAGACACAGACTCAGAGATAGAGGAATTCCTTTTTCCACTGATCTGAGACCACTTTAACCATTTCCCACGTGGTTTAGGTTAGAATTCTGGGTCATATAATTTGGTGTCTAGAGACCTCTGGTCCTCCGGTGAGCAATTTCTTGGCCCGGCCAAAAACCAAAATCCCTACCTCCACCAAAGCCTCAGCTATGCTGTTGCGCTCTCCTGAGGTGCAATAATGAGATGGGCTTTTAAGCATGCTTCCTGGCAGGGATGCATCAATCTTGGGCCCCTGCCGTAAATGACATTTCTGTCCCGTGTTTATTTATCTGAGACAATAGCAGGTCCCATGCCGCCCTTGGCAGGTCCCTCCTGGCTCCCAAGGACACGCTGCCCCATCAATCACCTGCTGGGCACCTGGAGAGTGGTGGAGGGGAAAATGCTCTCACGTGAGAGGGGACGCTTTGCACCGCATGTGACCCCAGGCCCGTAGGACCCCCCTAGGGTCTGCTTTTGTGCTTTACCCAGCATCATTTTCAGCCCTTTGCTCCACTCTGATTCAGCAAAGGTGCTGCAAAGGGCAATTTTGCAAAAGACAGCCTGTTTTTGTTCTAGCCCAACACACGCTAGACTAGTCCCTGTGTAATCTTTCTGTGCATTACCTCCTACTGTATTTGGTTCTACATATTTTTAAGTTTCTAGTTCAAAATACTTTATTATTATAAACAAATAAATGAACTGTGTTATAGTTTGTTATATGTAGACAGTGAATTGCTTACACCAAAATTATAACAATCATCCGCAAAAGGTTTTCCAACTTCTGAAGAATACTTTAATGCCAAAGAACCATTTCAGCATTGAACTAGTTCCTTGAGTTGTTTTTTTTTTTGCATTTACTAAAAATGCATATGATTGTGTGTCTGTATTGTTGTATAAATATATGATCAGGTTACGTGAAGGTACTGTCACAGTGTGGTCCTAAAATTTGACCAGTTGTTTGGCTTTCTTCCATTCTGCTATGCTATACAAAATCATGCTTAAAAAATACAAGGCTTTAATTCCCTCTACTGCTTGGTATGCATCCAAGGACCACAAGTATGGCATGCATCCAAGGACCACACACACACACACACACACACACACACACACAAACAGAATGGTGGAAATGTAGATTAATAAACAAAAGAATGAATGGCCAAATGAATGGAGCAACAAACAGGTAAAAAACAAACTTACTGGGAAAAAACTAGCAGGGATACAAACAAACAAGTTATCATTTTAACTAAATAAACAACACTAGTTTTTGTCCTGGCTGGGTTAACTTTACTGGCTTAGCTTTCACTCACTGAGGTTCCCTGAACGAATTAAGTCACACGATCACAATAACAGTTTTGTAAAAACCATAATGACGAAACAAACAGCCTTGTGTTTCTCAGCCCTGCCCTGCATGTTTCATCTTAAACAAACCCCATGCAATTCTGAAGGGCTAATTAATGAGCTGATTCGTAGAATGGGGTGTGGTGGGGGCAGAGAAAGCTCTAACATATGCAGGGTAGGAGTGCTTCCAGGACCAGGTTTGAGAAACCCTGGCCTAGTGATTGGTGATGGCAATGCTTACACAATTCTTTAAGACTAGGACTTCCTAGGCAACAGGGAAGACTTGAATTTGATCAGTCATTAACTGTTCATGGGGTTGATTAGGTGCCCATGACGGAGGGAAAGAAACTGCTGCACAATCACTGAGTAAGGTGTGACATTAGGTGTTAACTGACAAGCTGAACTTCACATTGGTGGTTGGAATATTTCGCAGAGGACTTGAAAATGGGGTGGATGAGTAAAAGAGGCAGGGAACAGTTGAAAATATGCTGGGACAGATGAATTTAGGGGTTGGGTTGATAGAGGGAGAGGCAGAGATGATGGGTGACAGGGATGGGATGATAAACAAAATGGGAATGGATGAGTGAATGGAATGGAGTCAGAAACAAAAAGGTACAAAAAGGTTGTGTACAGCTATATAATCAGCAGGAGTTTGTACTTGGTTGCTCAGGAATGTGGTGAGAGTGACAGTCATGGATGGAAGCGCAAAATTCCCCAACACACAGTGGTCATGGGGGAAGTGCAGAATAATCCAGGAAAAATTGGCAAGCCAGATCCAGTGGATGAAGCAAGGGCAGATTAATGATCATTTTCAACATCAAAATGAATGAGTCTACAGACTCAGGGAGAGAGAGAGTTCAGGGGGCGATGTTGGGGGCACAGGTGCATGTTATCTCTTGCATCAGAGCTGGGGACCTGGCAATTTTCCTCTTTGCGCATTGGCTGCCCAGCAACGGTGCAACGGAAGGAATGGTTGGCTTCACATGTATTGGAGAAAGCATGTGCTTGTCTTTACACTCCTAGTGTCAGGAGCATTGTATGTGATAGGGGTATATTGGGATAAAATAAAAATATATAATTCACTATAAAAAAAAACTCTGAGCTAGAGACCAGATTGGTTTGACCAGATTTTGTAATGCTTGACCATTAAAAAGTTGCTGATAATTATACACTATACGCTGATAAGAACTTTCACTTCTTCCTTAATCCACTTCCAAACAATGACACCCCCTCTGATGGTTGAGATGGAGCTGTACTTTAAAAACTGTATGCTTTCACACATACACAAATTTAACATACAGGCATTACAAACATCAAGGACTCAACAATATCAGGTGTATTCACCTTATTTTGCCACATTCAGTAGTGTGTTTCTTATGCTTTTGTGTAGCGTTTGCTATTATTAAAGAGTCAAATAAGTTTAGATGAAGCAGATCCATTGATATACCATATAACGTTTATCCTCCGCCTCCAAAAGAATGTTATTTAAACATTATTTAAAATTTTAAAACTTGATATAAATAATATTGCCTCAACCCATATCAAATGTAGTAAAAAAAAATAAAAGAAATAATGTACATAAATATTCACAGCCTTTGCAATGACACTCAAAATTGAGCTCAGGTGCATCTTGTACCCACTGATCATCCTTCAGATGTTTCTACAGCTTGATTGGAGTACATTCAATAAATTCACTTCATTGGACATTAATTGGAAAGGCACACACCTGGTCCCATAGTAGACAGTTCATGTCACAGCACAAACCAAGCTATGAAATCTAAGAAATAAAGCATTGTTTCTGGAGGAAATCAGACACTGCTCATCATGTAGACAATACCATTCCTACAGTGAAGCATGGTGGTTGCAGCATCATGCAGTGGGGATGTTTTTCTGCAGCAGGAACTATGAGACTTGTCAGGATCGAGGGACAAATGACTGCAATGATGTACAGAGACATCCTTGATGATAACCTGCTCCAGAGCACTCCAGATCTCAGACTGGGACAAAGTTTTATCTTCCAACAGGACAACAACCCTAAGCACACAGCCAGGATAACAAAGGAGTGGCTTTGGGACAATTCTGTAAATGTCCTGGAGTGTCCTGGACAGAGCCCAAGCTTGAACCCGATTGAACATCTTTAGAGACACATCAGCATCCAGAAAGCTACACAACCACGTTCTAATTTGTTTTACTGTGCAACATGGACAGGCACAAATCTTAGCTATTCAGGGGACAAAACTGAAATTACTTGGACAAAGCTACAATTTTTAAATGAACAGATGGTTAAGCCTCAAACCTGCCCCTCTGAGTGCTTTTTCCTGCATGGGCCCTGACTCACTTTATAAACCAGCAAGTTTTTTTTTCTTCCCACCAGGAAATAGATAGTTCCTGTGCTGCTCACCAATTCATCCTTTCCCACCCTCCTGTGCTTTCGCCTTACACGGCTGGACGTGTGCAAAATGGTCTTCAGGTGGTGGCGCTCATTGGGGAAGCCAACTGCACAGCAGCCGTCAGGTTAATTTATAAGGCTCCCAGGTAGACTGCACACATTTATTATTAATAAGAAAGGTTTGTGGAAGCTGGGCGGGAAGGCGTCAGCAGCTGTGAGGCCTAGTGGGGAAGCAGTGAAGGGGGAGGTTCCCCCATTTGGTGGAATGTGTGCTTCAGGAGCAGACACCTATATGACTGGAAGACATGATGATGTTTGTATACAGACACAATGCCATGAAGGTAGACTGGGTGAAGGCAGTAGCCTGTTTCCTATATGTTCATTGTCTAACAGTCTGCCTGCTTTTGGAAATAACAAAGAAATTGGTAGATTACTTTTCCTGAACATTTTTGTATTCAGCTTCTTGAAATGTAAAAAAAATATTAAAATCTCATTTTCGAGGGAGACCTGGCCAAGACAGAAATTTACAGAAATAATAAAATCAAGTATGTCAAACAAACAAAAAGTTTACATAAATATATTCAAAACCCAGTCAGATACCAATACAAACACAACATGCAATTTAGGAATAACAGTTACATGTTTTTCCAAGATTATTCCATGATGATGTTAGAAAAGAGGAAAAAGCTTTTCTGCTAAATTCTAAATTAATCCTGGGTGCATTGTAGAGCAGTCTTCTAGAACAGCAAGTCATAGCAGCTACTGATACGTTAAGAAAATTACATAAATGAGAAGGTAGCTTATCTAACAAACCTTTATAAATAAAGATATACCAAGGCTGCTCTCCATACACTAAAAGAAAAACACAAGACAAAGTACACAGTGATGTGTGCAAGGCAGTGAGATAGATATATTGTAAAGAACTGTGATACACTGGATCTAACTGGAAAAGTAAAGAGACCTTTACTTGCATAATCTAAAACACTAAAAATGTTAGTTCAACAAGTGTTTTCCAAGCTGCAAAATTCAAGCAGAGAAGAGGCAACTGAGTAGAGTATTGTAACATGCATACAGATGTACTTCAGCCGCATGTCCTTTCCAATGTTATTTATAAAAAAAGAAAATATTATAGGGGTGAAGACTGAAGAATTAAAAGTATTTTCATTTTGAAGACAGTCATGGTAAGGAGTAAATGTACTCTCAACTGTAATATCAGTGTCCCAATAGCTTTTCATTCATGAAGTCTAAGAAATAAAGAATCATATATGGAGCTAATAAGGCACTGCTCATCACCTACCCAAAACCTTTTCTACAGTGGAGCATGGTGGTGGCAGCATAACCTGAACACCAAACTGAACAAATGGGAAGTGTGTTGATTTTTTTGCCGTTAAGACATTAAGATGTTATTGGACAATATCAGTTAGATATAGTGTCTCGTTTAAATTCTATTTTAAATGTCTAACTGTTGAACAATAATAAACACCTTATTCACTTGAAGGGATAACAATACTAGAAAAGAGACATTGTTAACATTGTTGCTGTCATAAACACATCATGTTTCCCTTGAGATTTATTTCCGTTCCATACATTTATCTCAAAAAACATTTTAGCTCAGTATATGTGAGTTTAATGGTGTACATTTTATATGAAGCAAATCTAGAGTCATATTGTTTAATTTAACACTGACTTGTTTAGTTGTCTACTCTTATACTACCTTGATCAACTGTTCATTCAGAGATGATAGCTATGCCTTCTCTTCCTTATGCCCTGATGACTACTTGATCCCACTACTGACTCTGACTTGTGGGCCTTCTATAACCACATTACTGCTGTTCACAGCTGTCCGATCTCAGCTATCTGATCTCACAACTCTTAGAACCCGACATCCACAATTTACCTGCTGTTTTATAGGTTTCATATCTCAAGATCAGAGTAACCTACATGCACTATTGTAATATTATAACAAACTACAAGACATTCCCTACTGAACTAAAGTAAATAAATGCCAAATTAACTAAAGTTTAAATGCCAAATTAGCCCTCTAATTTACAGCTCTGTACACATGTACATGCTCAACTTTTCCATTCTGGCTGATCAGCAAGAGGGATGGTGCTGATTATGAAATTGATCCAAATGTTGGATTATATAGGAAACTGAGAAAGAAGGGGGGAAGTTTGCTAAAGTTAATTTTTTTTGTAAAGTGTAAAGAGTAAAGTTTAGGCATCTAAGCAAACAAAAAACAAACAAAAACAACAACAACAAAAACAACAACAACAACATTGTTAATGCAAATTTATACAAATATCTTCATTCTGTTCCTTTTAAAAATTCAACTACAAAACACCAATTTGAACAAATGTTCACTGCTTGTGGTTAAAAAATTCAATAACAACAAGTAAACAGGCAAGAAAAAGGATCAGCCCCTGTAGGTTAGCGCAATATTAGATCATAGTGTACTAACAACACTTGAAAAGTATTATGTTGCATTACCGGTCCATTGAAATGAACAATATTGGTTTAGACTATATTCAAAAAGGATGACCATATTTTGACTTTCAAAAAGGCAGACACTGGCAACACAAGGGCTTCTGCCATGGTTACGTACGTCTAAGTTGTAGGACCTACAATTATGTTAATGAATGTTAATATACAAATATTTACTCGTTTGCTCAAACTAATAGTCTTAATAGCATGCATTGCTAAATCTTGCTAACCTTGTGGAGTTATCAAATAACTACATTTTGGGAGAAAGAACATGCCTGATACCTCCTACTATAACATTGACTTGATATCCACTAATATACAATATTTAAAGTAACTGGTCCAGATAAATGGAAAACTCAGAACACCCCACATAATTAACAAATGAATAACAAATAAGATCAAATGAGATCAATGACAGTTTGCTTGTAAACCGTCCGTAAGATCCAACACAACATAGAAATGCCATTCACCCATGCTTCCTTCCCACCCAGCCCTTTTTTCTAACTGTGGCTGGGCCACCTGCCTCTGGTCTGACCCGCTGCGGGCCTGCAATACAAGGGCTTGCATGTGTAAGATGGCTGCGCTAGCCGTTAGTGCCTGTGCCAAAGGTATTTGGAGAAGGCGCTGGTGTCCATGACAACCTAAAGCTCAGGTGGGAGTGAACTGACTGCAGCAACATGATGTAATGGGGAACACATCAGAGAGGCTGACTCTATTTCTCTCACTCCTCCCTCTGCGTTTCAGTTTCTTTCTCTCCATTCCTTCACCTCTCTGACGTATTCTTGTCGTTATCTTTCTTTTGTCTCTCTCTCTCTCTCTCTCTCTCTCTCTCTCTCTCTCTCTCTCTCTCTCTCTCCCACTCGCTGCTTATCTAAACTGTCATCAGCTTGTGCACAACACAACATGCAAAGAGCAGCGTGCTCACTGACCGTGGCTGTATATGCGGGGATTGGATGTTTTACAGCATGCGTATGTATAATTGAGCAGTTGCTCTTTATGTTTCACCCTTAAACGGCTAGACATAAACCCAGACGCTGAAATAACTTCAAATGCACATATGTGTACACATGGACTCACACATTCCCAGACTGACAGGGAATGACCCTGCAATACAACTGTCCAAAACAAACAAATTCTCATTCCATAAAGGCACTCCAGTCAGTGGCAATCCAAATCATCCCATAGGTTAAGCCCCATAAACTCCATTACTCCAGAATATTCCACAGTCCAACAGTGAGGGGTGTTATTACCCCTTCACCTGAAGTCTGGCAAACCTTGCTTGCAAGAACTGCATGAATTATGTAACATCACTAAACTTTCACATTCTTCTTTTGTGATGCTTTTCTAGGCATTTCATTGCTGCCTCTTCCAGTTGGTCTTTGTGTTTCAGGGGTTACTTCCAAGTGCATGCTCTATAGGGCTGAAGTCTGGAGCTTGACGATGTCAGTCTACACATATTTGTAGTTGTAGTTTTTGCAGTGTGTTTTGGGTCATTATATTACAGAGTGATATAGGTACTTCCAATTAGTTTCTTTATATTCACAAAAAAAAATGTTCATTGTAATGCTGCCATCATATGTGACATCAGCAGTGAAGATAAAAGAGCCCATCCCATAAGAAACCATGAAAGCCCAAGCCATAACACTACATCCACTGTGAGTCACATTACCTAGCATGTTTAGGATCATGAGTAGATCCATTTTTTTCTCCAAAATGACCTCATCAGTCCATAACATTTTGACCCAGAATTTCTGAGGCTTGTCTCTGTATTTCCTGACAAATTCCAACCTGGTCTTCCATTCTTCTTGCTAATTGGTTTTGCATCTTCTGGTGAAGCCTCTGTAAATGAAGAGTAGATTATGAGACCTTTGCTCCTGCCCTCAGTAGGTTGTTGCTGATGTCACCAACAGTTGGTTTAGGGTCTTTCTTTAAAGCACTTACAATGTTTCCATGATCAACTGCTGTTGTTTTCCTTGGTCGACCTGTTCAACATCTATTACTGAGTGAACCAGTGATGAATTCTTGAGGACATTCCATATGGTTGTACTGGCTATGATTTGTGAAATGGCTATGATTGATTTCCTATCTTCTCTGATCTTCTCTGATTCTCATCTTCATGAGTGTTTGTTTTTCACCAATAGACAGCTCTCTGGTTTTCATGTTGGTAACTCCTCTAACTACAAATGCAGGGTCTGCACAAGCAAAACCCAAAACTGAGACTGAGCAGACATTCAATGCTATTTATTGTTTGAATAGTTAAGGTAACAGGACACACGTGGGCAACAAAACACACCTGATAGTCACATGTTCCAACACATTTGCTCACAAGAAAAATTGTTGGGTTCAGACCAAAGATGATATCTGAAAGAGATCCCGTCAATAGCCAATGAAAACTGATCACAAAAACATGTAAAGAACCCAGAAAAACAGCCCCGTGTTCATGTTTAATTTTACATTCCACCTTAAATGATGCAACAGCTTAATTCTGGCACTAGTATTTTTCTAAGACAGCAACACCATTTAAGGCAGAACATAAATATGAAGCGAATATCTAGCCAATATTTGCTGCTTACATCCCCCCATGACCTCAAAGGTGTTTTTCTTGTTTTTGAGTTGGTGCAAATGGTGGCAAAAAATGAGTCCAGCAAACTGTTGTATCTCCACTTTTAAATCTACAGTCCTCTCTGAAATGCAAGGCAAATGTTTATGGGGTGTGTTCAGTTTGGTTCAGCATCAGATTAAAGTCCTGTATTGTCTAATCCCTAGTCGTTTAGTCGTTGTAATCAGTCATGTAGTGTATCCAAAGCTATAGGAGACATTTCTGGTAGATGAAAGCAGTTTTGCCAAATGAATCTTGTTGGTGTAGAGTGCTGTGCTTGCCCAGGTGTGGAATTGAACCTCAATCTGCCACAGGGAGAGAGCAATGCTGTATGCTACACCAACCAATGATGCATGTGGTTACTCTGACAGATTGTAATACTCTACATGATGTAAATGGCCGCTACATAATAGAGGTAAAAATGCTCTCTATTTTACCACTGAGACAGAAAGTAAACTTACAGTTTAATAAACATAGTTGCAGCCCTGATATGTCTGCTATAATATCAAAACCATATAATTTTTATTAACAGTGTTTGTGGTTCAGGATCAATGATAATGTATTACTTAACAAATCTCACCACATTCATAATACAGGTATACATTTCTATAAACTGTACAAATTTAACTGTAAAAAATACTGTATACTTCTGTATCAGATTCTGTATCCTGATGCTGAGCAAAGAGTATTGAGAAAAGGCCTGTAGGGTGAAGACAGGCTGTGTTCACAGTCTCATGGACATGTGGTGTCTATTTCAAGCTTTATTAACAGCCCGCATAAAATACAATAAAACCATGGTGGCTAGATTTAAAGTACTGTATATTCTCTGGGGGTTGGTGTCAAAAGGGAACAGATTGGGGAGTGGTACTGGTGCAAATGGTTCCTCTCTAATCTGCCTGTGTTGCTGTTTTATTCATTTGTAAAAGAATGTATTTGTTTATTGCATCCTAAAGAAACATTTGCCATTTTGTCTCTCTCTCTCTGTGTCTCTCTGTCTCTCTCTCTGTCACTCTCTCTCCCTGTCTCTCTATTTATTTCACGCATTCTCAATCCTGACTTTGTTTAAAGCTTCTTGTTCAACATTATTATTTGGTGGCCACCCCTTGTCAGGGTTAGGGAGCTCCATGTCTGATGACTCACTGTTGCCCCTTGCATGCTCAAATCAATGACAGGAGCCATAATTTTTTTTTCCCCCCCCACTCTTTGGATCTTGTGTTGGGGCCCTCTAAATGCTGAGATGAACCCAAGGACAACACTCATGCACTGCCCATGCCTGCATCAAAGAAATGGATTCATACTGTTTTTGCTCCCAAGCAACACTTCCATTTTGCCAAGCAGATGCTACTGTTGCTAGCAGTGAGCTACTGTTTGACCTGATAAGTCTAGGGTTAGGACTATCTGCTGCAATGAATGGGAAATAATTGCAAAATTACATAAATATTTAATTGAATTATGCAATTAATGATGTGCTCTCAATTTTGAATATAAAGTTTTGCGTTTGGGCTGACTAAAATAACTAAAAAACTCATATCATGAAATGCTTCAGAGGAATATACAATTCATTACAATTCATTAATTAATTGTATCAAAACACAGTATGTTGTGTATTTAAATAGTAACATTTAATTGCAATGGTACTTGACCAAACAAACAAAAACAACCCACTAATATTCTATTCTGGAATTAAATCATGTACAGATGATTCTTCATAATGGATGTACTTTTACGATATGGCCATTTTTTTATATCCAAAAAAAAGACCTTGATTTATCAATATTTACAATATATTGCCCAGCCCCAGTCAGAAGGCACACAGCAATTGTGTTTCATGAAATTCAGATCCTAATGAAATATCTCAGCTTTGTATATCTGTTTTGTAATAGCTGTTTACTATTTCTATTCTGTACTGTCCATTCCTGTCCCAGTCCCACAAAGGCAAATTCACATTCAAATGCAAATGCACTCAATTCCAATGAAGTGATTCTGATTCTGTTCTGGCAACGAATGGATGATCACAATTAAATGCATGAGATCGAGACTGGGGACCGTGTTTACCAATTAATACAAAATGTTTGCACACCAGCTATTAGTAACCAGCCAGCATGAGTCATGGAGAGCAGTGTGTCACCACGACATGTGACCGGGCACTAGACAACCCACAGACATGAACATCCTGTCAAATCTGAGTTTGTTCCAAGCCCCTTGACCGTGCCAGTCACATATAACGCACAATAAAGCATAAAGGAAGAAGGATAAATGTCAGCCTTCAGGTTTCATCATAGGGATTATCAACACACACACTCATACACACGCAAATCCACACACGCACATACACACACACACACACACACACACACACACACACACACACACACACACACACACACACACACACACATGCACACACAGTCTCAAACGAGCCTGGTTCTACTAAATCACCCTGTTAACGAGATGGTCTGCCCTTTGGCCACCCCATGCTTCTATTTATCAGAGACTTGCCAACCATTTGGGTAATATATAGTGATCCCCATCCCCCAACACTACCCCCACTCCAATGTGAACAACCATATCTGTCCAACATGATCTGCCATGTCTTGCCCAGTTTCAATCCTACTGTCCTTCAAAGACCTCTAGAGGCATAGTGAAATGGATGAGGCAGTGCAGTCACAGGTTAAACACACCTCTCGGGTTGGGAACATGGTGTGACAATGTGGATCCTTCAGTCTTAACTAAAGCCTCATTCATGTGAATGTGGAGAATCTGGGGTATTTTACCTCACTGTTTTGAAAATATCATTTGAAAATGTCTACATGAGAACATTAAGAAGATGTACACATGCTCACACGAGCTTGCAAGTGCAGTCAGAAATGATAATATGTTAATTCCCTTTTAAGCAAATGAATAAAAGGGGTATTTTTGGTTGAATGACAGTTGACAGATAATGGCAAAGCTAAATTGAGTTAACCTTAAGAACCCTATGACAATTTTGTATAATGTTTTTGTAGTTTGGCATACTATTGAAGTATAAAAGACAGTCACATATACCAGATATTGTTATTTTCAGGGAATTCTTGGCTACTCAAATTTGACTTCATCTGAGACATAAAGATTTGCTTATAAGGACTAAAAATACTTAACTTTTCATGAATGATTTGTAAGGATTAGATTGACAAGAATATTTATAATAATAAGTTGATCAAAATACTTGACAGTGGTCCAAGTGAAATAAAAAACAACAACCCGGGTGTCCTTTATCTTTTTGTTATGTATGTATGTATGTATGTATGTATGTATATATGTATATATGTATATATGTATATATGTATTAGCATCATCTTCTCAGGACTTTTATTCAGAAATAGTAACACTGTGTGAGCAAAGAAAAATAGTAAACAGACCCTTTTAACCTGTGTAACCCAATATATAGGTCACTGATGTCATTAGCAATGCCCCCTCTCTCTGATAAGTCAGAGTCTGCATGCAGGATGAGCATGTACCTGTGGACAGACTGGTAAACATGAACTGAAAGGCATATAAACTGACTGAATTCAGTTGGAAACGAGCAAATTTTAGCTGTTTTTGTAGTTTGTAGGTTGCTCTGATCTATACTCTTTAGTTATGAAAATGGCATGTAACTGCCCATAAAGTACAGATCTAGGGTTCTAAGAGTTATTATAAGGACAACTAGCATTACAGATCACAGATACAGATCAGCCATGTCAGCAACCAAAAGAAAAACAGCACCAAGGCACAACAGCAATAACCAAGCACACATTAATTTTGTGATGTCAGCATTTACAAAAAGATACAGTTTACCTGCAGACATGAAATCATGAGAATAGGATGCTAAATCACTGGCTAAAAACCTAGTTTTTCAAAATATATAAGTAATAAACACTTTACAATACACATATAACAAATATTACATTATGTCATAATATGTTTATTACTGCTCAACTCTCATCCCCTACTCTCACCCCAACTTAATTTGTTTACTATTCATTTAACAAATCTTTTAAAGCACTGCCAAAGGCATTAAAGTTGTACAAAATGCAGATAACAAAGAAAACAGGGGGACGAAAACACTTACTGATACAATTTACAGGCCACTGCTTTTTATTAGATTTCCCTGCAGTCCGTAGAGGCCACTTACAACTCGGGTGAAATGGTGAGCTCCTCAAAGATAATGTAATTAGTGGCCATTTGGTTCACACTCCAATTTCACTGGGATCTCTGGTAACATTTTCCCTTCTAGACCAGGAGCTTAATACTACATCAGCCATCAACTTCTACTATGACCCGTACAATGTCCTCATTCTCCAAACCGCAGTTATGCACTCCAGTGGTTGACAGTGTGAGGGCAAGGAACCCTTAAAGAGATGAACAACACTGAAGGAACACCATTGGGAGGCTCTACTCTCAATCCATTCTAATTCACTGCAAAACCAAAGAGGCATGAAAATAATTTACGTCATTTTTGTAATTATTTATTTATTTTTAAATCAATCATATTCTAATATACTATATAAATTAATTACATTTTAATTCTGCACATAGTGATGCCATAGGGAAAAAAATAACACTCTTGTTGTAATAAACATGTGTAAATGTGAAGAAGTCACACATATCTATTAGAAATACTATTCTCGGTTCATAATGGATTCAAAAGTCGTACTCTTTCTATGGAACTGCTCAAACAATAACCTTATACAGCTTAAATTTTTGTTTGGTGATGTGCACTTTTACATTTTGTTCTGATGAATACAATCAAATGAATACAAGCACTACACTGAAACAGCAAATCTCATTTGATATCGCTATGTGAAGTGATTATGAAGTGTTAACATAGCGGATGACTTTGGAATGCCCACACCTATATAATCTTGTGAGTGAGGTTGAAAACTGATCAGGATGCTCACGGCTCATGTGCTACAGTGGAAAGTGCAGTGGCCTCTGTAAACACCACAACCCAGATATGGTGCTCTACTGGGCTCATGGGAAACTGACCTGAATTCTCCTCAAACCATTTCTGAATAACAGGACATTATCCTGCTGGAATATGTGTCCAGTGTTATGACGTTAACTGAGGCACAGAGGTGGGTCTTCTGCTCCCATATTCCATGGAAGCTAAAGAATGCTGCATTGACCCGTGGGTTATAAATGCAGGGCACCCTGCATTTAAAGTGGATATGATTTCTACCAGTCACTTGTCTGCAGGGATCATTCTAGACAGAACCACCAGTCACAATAATGAAGCACCTCTGGGCAGCCCATGCACTGTCCACTGTGGGTGGTAATGCTATCTATGTTCTAGCATTTCTATGCTAGTTGAAAGCTATGCTTCTATTATGTATTCCCAGTACATACATGACACTGTGGATGTTAAATGCATGTACAACTGTAGAAATGGAATGTCCCATTCATCTGATGTCCAATATCATGCCTCACTAAAACTTCAATAATTCATGCCACCTTAACACAAGGACTCTGGCCAGTGTCTATCATCACTCACAAGATAACACCTTTCAAGTTATACAGGTGTGTTTCCTAAACTGTCCTTTGAGGTAATTCTACTTCATAACCACATTGCATACCACTGTCCTATGACATCTGCTACTTCAGTATATAATCAGCTTGTACATCTATCTGTGTTTGAATAACCACACCCACTCCTGAATAAACAATATATCACTGTCTAAAAAACATTTCTTGGTGGTTTATTGGAGGCTGCCACTCCATGCTTATTTGAGGGTCACTGCATTAGTCACTTGCTGTTTAAAATTCATTCATGTGTTCCAGAGGCTGTTATAATGTCACTTGCATTGGTGAGGTCAGCAAAGCTGAAGGCCTGCTGCATGAGAGGCTTTTAATCGCACTATGGCTATCCACTGTGATAGATATCTGAGTCCAGCGGTGGTACAATGTAGAGAAATACAGATGCATTAGGGACACTTGCACTTGGCCACCATGTGGGTGTGTATATGTCTGAAAAATAGGGGTGGTGTGAGGTACTGATTTTTCAACCCTGGTCCTGGAGATAGTGACAAAAAAATGTAGAATTCCCCTTTAATTCACACACACACACACACACACACGCACACACACACACACACACACACACACACACACACACACACACACACACACACACACACACACACACACACACACACAAGCACAAATGAACGAGGTGTAGGAAGGATTGTAAGAGAGAGGATTGTATATTTGTCTGTATGTGTGGAAAGAAATGTGATGTGTGTTTATACATGTGTTTATATGTGTTCTTTGATGAATGTGATCGTGTGAACGTTTGTGTTAAGTGTGTGGTCACATATGTTTTCCTTGTTGAAAGATACAATCCACATGTATTACCATGCAATAGAAAAATACAAATTCATTACTGAGAACATATGTTATAGTGTATGTTAAGATACACTATATGGACAAAACGTTTGGGACACAGTTGATTGGATCATTCAGTCACAAGAGTGTTTTAGAAGTCAGGACAATGGATGGTCACTACCCCACCTCATCCACAAATCCCCAACTCACCCCAAAAGTATTGGATGGACTGCCACCATTTTAGAGGATACAGTTAAAATGCTGCACAGTTCAAAGCTGTGGGGCTTTATAGCCCTCTAGCCCACACCTGACTCTAGGCATGGTGCCAACAGGTTCATGTTTATCTATAGTTCAATTCTATTGGTAGTACTTCTTTAGAGGGACTACACAGCCGCACTTCTAGGTTAGCAATTTAAAGTAGCTGAATGCATTAATTTGAAGGGGTGATCACACATATTTGGACATATTTTTCTTTTTGTCTACTGCAAGTTAGCCACTATATTTCTGTATATGAAGTAACAGTGAAACCAACACCAGGATGATCTAATAAATGATGTCTCTTAAATGTATGTTTATGAAATAAAAATAAAGGTTGAATTGTTCTAGATAAGCTGTTTGTGTGCAGTTGCACTTCTCTGTCAGCAATGGGTACAAAAAATTTCCAAATGATAAAAGAAGTAATGTAAATAAGCAGTGTTGGATCAGACCGTGTTACTGCACTCTCTATTTACACAACACTGCACATTTGGATTGCACTAATAATGACTAGAAAAAGACACTTGCTTACACATTAATACCATTACATTCTCAGTTGCATTGGTGCATTTGTCAGATCTATCTGTCCAACCTCCACATTGTCTAGAAATTTGTGCTCATCATAAATCCATTTCTCGTTCATTTTGTACAAATAGTAAATGCTTTGGCAGAATTGTGATGATTTTGTGCACTTATCTGTTGTCTCCTACATTATGCACGTGAACTATAATATTGACCCACCCCCAACACATCTAGGCATTATTTTACTGCATACATCATTACATTTAACAGTGTTAAACTAAAAGTCACGACTTTCTGCCACATGTTTAAAGAGGTTTTTGGTAAAATTGTCATGGACTGATGATCCGCTCAGGTCAATCTCTTCACTGATGATGGGGAGTTTTAGAGCAACAAATAATCAACCAGTTCTGCAAGATCTCATCATCTCATCAACCTCAACCATCAGCTCATGGCCCATTTTGTAGTAGTGTATATTGATAAATGAACAACATGACTAAGCATTTTGATTTGTTCAAAATCTTGTTTGTGATCATTGACACAAGGTCTTGTCATTCTAATGACACACAATACTTGGTTTTACACTTACTACTGTGCAAATATTAACAATCATTTGAGAAATGCTCCTGAGACTGAGAAAAACTGTAACAGACACAGACAGAGCACTATAACTCTTAAAACTGAAGCTCTTTCCTTTAGAGGAATTACTAATAAAGACCGAGCGTGGTGAATGCAGTTTCTTCTTCCATTAAAGGACTCTTGGAAACTGGCAAAAACTGAAGAGGACTGGTAGGGGAAGAGGTCTGATGCACTCAAATCCACAACAACATTAGAGGACAGGTTTCTGAGAGTCATTGGCTTGTGTCATGGATGGCTCACATAACACCTTGTATCTCATCTTGGATTGGACCACAGCTCAGTTTCAGCTGTACAGTGTATCCATGCCACTTTACTGTGAGTGACACAAAACAGCATTAATGATTTAACCACATTTCTCAAATGTGTGTGTTAAATATAATTTAAAAAGTTATAACCTGAACAACTGCCATAACATAAGAAATAGCATTTCTACACTGACATATAAACTGATGATGAAGTGGTGTTACCTAGGAGGATGGCTTAGGAAAGCCCATACCTGTATAAGCTGTATGAGACTGAACACTGTCCCATGTGCTCATGGCAAGATGATGATTTATGACTTTTTGAGGGTGACGGATGGATGAAATTTTCTATTTTTGAACTTATGCATACATTTTTAACATTCTTCGAGCCTCAATTTTATGCATTGCAATTGGTGTACACATCATGTTATTTGCATTATGCGCGGTTCTGCATTTGGAAGAATACTGTTAGGTGGTTTGATCCACACTTTCTTTTCCACTTCAAGAGGGATGCAGAGCTGTAACTCCATGCAACCACATTGTAGACTGCTGGACCACTGATCCAGTTCTGTTCTGATTCCAACTCTGCTATGAAGAAAGTGCGACTGTATACATGTTTGTCTGAGAATATACGATATATGCAGATGAGGTTACCTGTGCACATGTGTGAATATGGTTTTCTGTGTGTGTACATGTTAGCGATGGGCTGCAGTTCTGACCACAAGCCCGCGGTAATCTAAACTCCCTGCAGTGACAGTGGGCTGATGGTGTGTCCTCACATTGTGGAAATTAAACCAAACCGCAGCATGGCACATTACTCACAGCTTAAAATCACACAACATCTTTCTCAACAACACCCAAACAGCAACAAACACAAAGAACCCAAACAATAAATTGGTGGCAAAACATAAAACAAGAAAAAAAAATCCTGTCTTGCCACACAGAGTCCTGATGATTCATGGCCTCGGATGTGACATGTTGCGTATCCAAGCAACTGCTTCCCTGCTCCATTCCGTTAATTAAAGTTTCAACATGTTTTTTATGAGCAGAACATAAATGGACGGGCCTAGGCTCAAACAGGACCTGGATGCACAGAGGTGCTTCTTGCTGGAGGAAAGGAAGAAGACTGGAAATGAGAAAGTGCAATCTCGTAAAATCAAGGTCCTCAGAGGCTGACCTGATTATTGAGGTCGTAAATAAGACTCTCACAGGTGTGATTAATTCTGTGTCGTCCTCTTATGCCATTTTCCGTGTCGTTTACATGGACCAAAATGGCCAGATGGTTTATTGTTGGCAGGTTAAAACCATCTTGTAGGTTGTTTAGGAGACACTTTCCAAAAGTGAAAAGACGTTAATAAAATTGCTTTTCATTATAGTTCTCACCCACTGAAGCAACTGAAAATATTTAAAAATGGATGTTCATAGATGAATGAATAATAATTTCAGTAGCTATTACAAACTTGCACGTTCAAGTCATTTCTATTGTGTTTGCAACAAATTGACAAAGGGAATATAAATTCTTTAATATTAAAAAACAATTTATAAACAAAGAATGAGCCTTCCATCCAAACTTATTTAAAATTTATAGAAAATGACAATGTATCCTTCTTTATTACCTTTTTGAGTTAAATTATAAACAACAACAAAAAACTTTTAATGCTTAGACTAGCATAGCTGAGCACAATAATTACACATCTGACATGCCAAAGGACAAATACGTTTTTAATGATTCCCCAGGAGCAGGTTTCATAGATTACTCATAAACCATCCTTGCTGTGCAACATGGATTTTTTGCATGTTTTCATTAATTATTGCAATAGAATTACTTTGATTGTTATTATTTATATCTTTCAAACCCCTAGCCACTTTAACATCACATCTCAAATAATTTGATTCGATGTATGGTGTTATGTATGCTGTACATCACAGGATAAAATGCTGTTTAGAACCAGATATTACAACACTCAGGGATAAAGAAATGAGATAAAGTACAAGTATATGTTAGAGAACATTATACAGAACCCCAAGACTGTTTGTGGTTTCACAGCATTTGTCAGAATGAAATACACTACCTAGCTCATTTCTAGTCTGTTTTTCCAGTTTTACTGTAATCAAACTATATTGGGTTTGGAAATCAAGATTAGAACAATTATCATACCCAATCTGACCCTGTACCCAAGGACCCTCCCACTACAACCACCAAAGACTTTCTCCTAAATATTTAAGAAAGAAGGATTGCAATGCAAAGAATTCCCTCCTCATTGTGGTTCTTCCAAAACAAGCCTTCTAAATTAGCATCTGATACTGATAACTATAACAAGCATAATGATGGTGATGATAATAATGTTCATCACGAGGGCCCATCCTCACCAACAGTTTCCATCATGAATCCCATAAGCTCTTTGTATTGAATTGTGTAGAGGACCCAAGTGGTTTGGAATTCTGCTCAGCCAGGTTTCTCTCTCTCTCTCTCTCTCTCTCTCTCTCTCTCTCTCTCTCTCTCTCGATCAAGCTCTCTCTCGAGCTCAAATAGCATGCTACCATCCATGGGCTATTTGTTGAGGAACCAGAGCCAAAGCCAATAAACTACTGCACAAACAAGAAAGCTGAGTGAAGACAAGAGCAGAGCAAAGACGAAACACGAAGGCTCATCATCCGCTACTGGCAAAACAATGAACAGTACCGAGACCAACGCAACAAGACATGAGAGCAAAGCTGCTGTGTCAGATAGGTTGAGCATCTGAACTCCTTTTGAGGTTACAACTGGCATAGCATATTACTGGTTTGCTTATTAGAAAACGATCTCCATAAACAGCAAAAGAATGTCCTAATTGAATGTCTCAATTGAGGATAGAAAGGACTGAAATATCTAGAATCATGAGGTTGCAAAATGGAGAATTAAAAATGAGACGCTTACTATGTAATTCTTCAGCATTGGAAACCCAAGACAAGAACACAATGATACTGCTGTACTCTGCTGTATTTCATGGAGAATGGTGAGGGTGACAGGTTTTATGATAAATCCAGAAGAATATTGATATATTATTGGGTATTTGCCTCTGAAGAATAGCTACTCTCTTATTGGTGACATATAAATATGCACAATTCTGCAAGAAGGCCAATAAGTGGGTCTAGCCCTGTTCAGACCCAGGCTAGTCTCAAAAGGAATTTGTATATGTGAGTTAAACACCATTTCAGGATTCATACAATGTTAAATAAATGTATTTCCACCATTGTTCATATGCAGTAATTACAGATGCAACACAGACAAGCAGAAATAAAATGATTTGACCAGAGAATGTTACAAATCAACTATTATAACTGAATTATCTGACCTCCACCTCCACCTCCACCTAAACCTAAACTTAATGCAACCCTTACCCCTTACAACAGTAATGTGAAATTCTTGACATTAGTTCAGGAGTTTCTATTCAGAAAATCTTTTTTAATAAGAATGATAACAGTGAAAAATAGTCCTCGCTTCTTCTTCATATATATGATAGGCTGGAAAATGTGTGTTTGGGAAAACGGCATCAAAAGCACCATCAGTGGACATCACTGTGAACTGCAAGCAGGTTACCAAAACGTGAATATATATGCAGGTAAAATGGGAGGATGTATTGTGATATCTGACTCACATCCATATTGATAAATAATTATCATTACAATCCAGTGTTGAATTTGACCGATATTTCAAACCAATATTTGGGGACAGATTATTTATTGTGGTCAGGAAGAGCAAAATGTTTAGGTGATGATTGTTTACTGTGCTAAAATATTACCATATTAGCAATCAAACTTTCTTTCATGTTAAACAAAGA
Organism: Acestrorhynchus altus; assembly: GCA_034509495.1. Classification (NCBI taxonomy): domain Eukaryota; kingdom Metazoa; phylum Chordata; class Actinopteri; order Characiformes; family Acestrorhynchidae; genus Acestrorhynchus; species Acestrorhynchus altus. The sequence continues at coordinate 16,188,494 of CM067516.1, forward strand.
AAAGTGACCTTTTGAGTTGTTGGTGTCAATTCTAACTATGGTGAATTTTGTCTATTGTGCATTAGTTAAGTAGTGCTTCTTCCCAGCCAGGGACACAGTAGGTCCAGAGCTGACAAGACAGGAATATTCCTATGTGGTCCTATGTGGAATATCCACATACACAAATTTACTAGGAGCGATTTAGCATGGCTATGCAGATGTTTTCAAAACCAACAGATAACACAGATAACTGCTTAGCTATTTCTGAAGACAAATGTAACTAGGCTCTGACACTCGACAAAAGTATTGGGACACATGTTCATGCATTGTTTATTGGGAAATCGTGGGTATCATAATAATTTTATCCTGCATTTGTTTGAGTACAATCAAGGGAAAACATTCTGCTAAATTGCTAAACATTGTTGTGAGAATTTAATTACATTCAGTAACAAGGGTTTTAGTGAGAGCAGTGATAATCACCACCCCACCTATCCCTCAACTCCCAAAACTCATCCCAAAAGTATTGGATGGAGCACCACTATTACAAGCAAAACAGTTCCACTGCTCCACAGCTCAATGCTAGAGGGCTTTGAGTTGTGAAGCCCATGCCTGGCATGTGGTGGGGGGACGACGACAACAAGCTATGTGTATGCATTTGCCATACACATAGCTTGTGTCAGCAATAGGTGCAACTTAAAGCAGCAGAATGTATTCATTAGAATGGCTGTCCACAAACATGTGGACATATAAGGTAGCATTGACTACTTATCTAGCTTGTGACCAGATATTACAACACTCAGGGATAAAGAAATGAGGTAAAGTACAAGTATACATTAGAGAACATTATACAGAACCCTAAGACTGTTTGTGGTTTCACAGCATTTGTCAGAATGAAATACGCTACCTAGCTCATTTCTAGTCTGTTTTTCCCGTTTTACTGTAATCAAACTTTATATTGGGGTTTGGAATCAAGATTACAACAATTATCATACCTAATCTGATTTTGTAACTCCACTTCAGAGTGACCCTACCACTGCACCCAAATGCCTTCCCACTACAACCACCTTTCTCCTAAATGTTTAAGAAAGAAGGATTCCAATGCAAAGAATTCCCTCCTCATTGTGGTTTTTCAAAACAAGCCTTCTAAATTAGCATCTGATTCTGATAACTATAACAAGCATAATGATGGTGATGATAACAACGTTCATCACGTGGGCCCATCCTCACCAACACCAAAGACCACGGTTGGCTTTTCCTTCACATGGCTAGTATGGTCTGACATTAGACCTGCGTGCACACTCTCATTCTTTCTATCTTTCTCTCTTGCACTTGCTCTCTCATATGCGCACACACACACACACACACACACACACACACGCACACACACACACACACACACATTAACTTGCCCCTGCAGCTAACCCCCCCAATCCAGTGGAAAGCTTGAGCATGTTCACGGCAGCTTCACTACTGCCTAAATACTCTCTCTCCCTCATTTTTGTACTGCCCAGCTTAGTCACAATTCAAACGTGGGCTTACTCCTGCAACCCAAAGGTGGTCAAAAGTTGAATTAGGAGAGTGTGGGTCTGATTGATGATGAAATAATAATGTGATAACATTCTTTCAAGTTCTTTAAAGTGATGCCATAGAAAGACCACATATGCACTGCAAAAAGTACAAGATTATTGAGGAATTTTTCGAAATTCTTCTGAAACTGGAGGAACCTCAAGAAACCCTTGCCCTTTTATTGAACCTTAAGAGGTTCCTCCACAGTTTCAAACTGAATAACATCCAAATGTTCCTCAACAATCTAGTACTTTTAACATTGTAGTTCCCTAAAGACGTTCTACCTGGATGGTTCTTTAATGATATGTGATGAACCTTTATATAGAATGAATAATCTCAGCATAATGTAAAAGTCTTAGACCATATTTTACTAGTACATTCATACATTCTATAATTATTCTGGAGTCTTTATTTGTTAGAGCATATAGCCACGCCAGTTGCGCCTCAATCACAAAACACCAACTAGAGACCCTGAAGGCATGAAGCAGAATGTTGGGTGTATGAATTAGAAAGCCTGGGATTAATATTCTAATTAGAACAATCTATTGATGAAATGGGGTTCTTTGACTCTTTGACATTAGTGAGGTCAGGCTGTTGGATGATCACCACCCAACCCTCTCCTCAACTCCCCAGCTCATCCCGAAAGTGTTGGGTGGAGCACCACATTTCCAGAGAGCACAGTTCCACTGCTCCACAGCTCAATGCTAGAGGGCTTTATATCCCTTTAGCCCATGCCTTACATTAGGCAAGGTGCCAATAGGTTCATGGTTATCCGCTCCAGAGAGTCCCATGTTATTACCAGTACTTCTCAACAGGAGCAGTATAAGTTGTGTGTGTGTTGTGTCATCAATGGGTACAACATATAATATGTGAATGCATTCATTAAAAGGAGTGTCCACAAATATTTGGACAGTGACTCCGAATACTGAAAAATTAGATCAACGATAATTGCTTCAGTTATCTCTAATAAAAATGAACGTCCAAAGGGGTGATTTGGTAGAGTGCTATAGAATAGATAGTGCTAATAGATTAGCCACTTAAAAGATGGTTTTGTAACATTTTTGTAAACTTTAAAGTGTTGATGGATGAATAACTGAGGGGTGGGATATACAGATGGACGATAAGGTAGGCAGAGATAGAATGTGAAAAAAGACTGTCTATTGAGCTGTACCAATGTTCAGCTTGCTCAGACCTCTAGTGAGTTTAATATTGCTGTGCTCTGTACACTTCCCAGCATAGATTTGCTTCTTTGGTGAAATACAGGCTAATTTGCTGAGGGTGAGCTCAAAATCGAAAAAATCTCCTTCTGTAGCAAATTTACGGCCTCTTTGCAATATCAGGGGGTGAACCAGAGACGTATGATGAATTGTTGGACACAGTGTCCTTCAAACAGTGCATTTCTGTGAGCGTGGCAAAGTCTTTCTGTGTTCTCTGGTTGGAGAACCATCTCTGGGGTCCTTTAAAGTTGTGAATGTGTACAGAAATACAGACCTGAAACAGTGTGCTCAGCCTTTAGAAGCCCTTTCTACAGTTTTTGCCTTTTTTTTTGACTTTTGTAAAGTCAGTGTCATCAAACATTGTACTGGTACTAGTATATCCTTGGAAGGGCAACTGGAGGTGTGTGGGCCAGATAAACAAAACAATGCACTAAAGGTCGGAGTTTTTCAAACACTGCATTGAGCATCGTTCAGAACTTTTCAATGAAAGTCTTTCCGACATTACAGTGGAAATCTTTCAGTACACTGCACTGAGAGACTTTCAGTATATTTTATTGAATCCTTTCAAACAGTATATTGAAAGCCATTCAGTACATTGCAGTGAGAGCTTTGCAGAACATTCCACTAAAGGTCTATCAAACATTGCACCAAAAATCTTTCAGACACTGAACTGAAAATCTTTCAAACCATGCAGAGCCTTTCTCATCCGACATTCCTGACTGTCTTGACCTAATCTTGGCTTCTATCGTGGCACAAAGCCAAGACCATACTTCAATAACATATCAAACATGTCTGCATCAGGGGATTTTTCACATTTCAGTTCAGACAGCACCTGGCTGAGATCCGCGAGAAAGATCCATTAATTATACAACTGAAGCAGCAGAAGCTCTGATAAAACCTACAGATTTTAACCACATTTTGATCTTGACTCTACTGGTTTACTTCACTGATGGCAGGTGAAGCTGAAAGGTTCCAAAAAGAGAGTGGCTGACGTACCTCCAAAATCTGGCCGGAGACGGATGTCATACCCCTTCAGCAATTTGTCCACTGTCGACTTGGCCACAGATATTCCAGATCCAGTGGATGTGCTATAGGAAAGACAGTTAAGATCACTTCATTATTAAAGAGAAACCACACTTAGAAGTATATCTTAAATGACTGGCCAGTCTAGCTTGAATATTTGCAATTGCTTGGTCAGTTGGGCACCTCAGACTTTGACTGCCACAACTGAACACCATGTCTTTTTTTGTTTGTTTGTTTTTGAAAGATTAAGGGAGGAGAATAATGTATAAAATGACATTTCTGCGTACAGTACTGCAGATTCAGGAGTTCTAGGACATCAGGTAACAGGTGACACCGTATGCACATTTTATTGATTTCTGCACATCCTTGATCTATTATTTTTAAAGGATAAAAAATAAATAAGTAATAGGTTAATTAAACTATGGAGGTAATTTTTTGGGGGGATAAAATGAATGGCTTTCATCCAGGGCCTATTAGATGTATCATGTGACCCAATCACTGATGTCATTATAGCCTTTGGTCTGTATGTAATGACAATCACAATTATATTAGCACATCTTGTAAGTGACTGGTTCAGCACCTACATAGAGTGGACAGTATTAACAGTTGTGTATGAACTAGGTCTACATTCACAGTGAAAACAATCTGCATGCAAAGAAACTTTCAATTCATAATTCAGTTCAATCTATCAGACAGACCGATGGTCAAAAAAGCACATTCCAAAGGACTTCTGCTGTGCTGACATACATATTTTATGTACCTAATTTGAATTAAGAAGTTGTGAATGACCCATGAATGACAATCATTATAAACAAGAGCCGTTGAAGAGACATAGAACCATCAGTGTAGTGCTGCTGGAAGCTAACTGGTACCATTATTTGGATGGGGTGTCCAGTAAAGATTTGATTGGGCTCCTGTGCACGATTGGCTACAGTGCACTTACACAGTAACCCCCTTCAGAGCATTTCAATAAATATGGAAACACTGAAAAGCGTGACGACCTCTGTTAATGTGTAAATCTTCCAGTGTGGTTCAGAGAATTCACTGAATCCACTCACCCCCTCATTCCCTTCATTTACTTTGGAATTTTTTAAATGTAAGGAGCATTCAAACGTGGATGAAACCCAAGATGGTCGACATGGTTTTTGAGTGAAAGTCAGCAGCTTCTGGCGGATGAGCCTGAAACGTCAAAATGGAAGATGTCAGGTCTGAGGAACCCTAAGGAACTGGGAGAGCTTTAAAGATCGAGATCAATTATGATGACCAACCAGTGGCCCACCTGCTGGCAGCTCTGGTCTTTTTGAGGTCTGTGAAACTCAATAAATAAATAAATAAATAAATAAATAAATAGGCCAAAAAGAGCACCAGTGGCTTGCCAACACTGATTACATGGTACACCACCACAGGTGGTGAGCATTGTGAACACACAGAAACATCTCACACTAGCGCACATCAGGGGCGATGAAATGCTTCTTGATGGAGGTACAGAGGGCCTCTGTGTTGGGCAACAGGCCTATATATTGACAGTGTACTGACCAAGCACCTCTCGCTGCAGAAATAGACAACATGGTGGTGGTAGAGTTGAGAGGTGGTGGTGGTGGTATATATTACTGACAGTCTACTGACCAAGTGCCTTTGACTGTAGAAATAGACAACATGGTGGTGGTAGGGTTGGGAGGGTTGGGTGGTGGATGTGGAAGGTGGGTGGATGGTGGTTGTGGATGGAATGAGGAGTGTGCTGTAAAGAGATGCGTTGCTTTTTCTTCTTTTTTGACGGAAATTGCACAACCAATTGCATTTAGCCAGCTCTCTAGTAGACACGTCTGCAGCAGAGCCAACAGGCCAAACGCATTCTCTCTCTCTCTCTCTCTCTCTCTCTCTCTCTCTCACACACACACACACACACAGGTGTGTTATGTAGATTGGGAGACTGGCACAACACGTCTCCCGGCGCACACGCGCATGTTTCCCTCTCACACGCAGACGGGCGCGCGCAAGCACACACACACGCGCGTGCGTGCGCGCGCAACCACACACACACACACACACACACACACCTCAAGTGTTTATGCCAATAAGAGCTATGTGCTGTGGGCTATCAATGAGCGCTCGGAGCTGAACTGCCATGAGTAGTCTGGTGTGTCTCGATTCCGAAGAATGAAAAAACCAATCAATCACGACATCCCACGTTTCTCCCACGAACAGAGCCGTGCGCTCACACACACACCTCACCAGATCCACCAGATCCAAATGTCCCCACTTCCTTACCATTGTACGAAGCAGAGAGACGACAGCACCGTCAGGGCAGAAAGCAATCCACATAGTTTGTCTTCCTGAGGACCCAACATTTCCACAAAAATCCGTTTTAATGCACTTTCAGTAATCCAGCCTCCAGTGGTCCAAAACGAAGAGGAATTCTAATACAGAGGGGGAAATCCAACAGAAGAAAAAAAAAAACAACAAAAAAAAAACAAAAAAAGGCCAAATCAATCGTTCAGATCAAACCCAAACCAGTGACACACACACGTGTGACTGCCCTAAAAAAAAAAAAGAAAGAAAAAAAAAGAAGAAAAAGGGGGGAAGCAGCTGAGTGGAAAGAGGGGGTCTGCACAGCCTGTAGAGGGTCCCAGCTGTTTTTCCTTTTTCCCTCTTTCCTTGGCTATGGAAATCCGTGCAGGTCCCAGACCCCCTCGGCCACAGCAGCATCACACATCTTCCTCCGATTTTGTGAAGAGGTGGGGGTTGGAGGGGGGGGGGGATTGAAAAAGTGCTGAAAAAATGAAGAGGGGGTCTTCTGGAGCTGGAGCACGAACACGAAGGCAAATCGAGGAGGAGGTGGAGGAAGGAGGAGGAGGAGGGTTGTGGTGGAAGAGGAATAAAGGGGAGGGGGGGGGGGTGAAACGATAAATAAAAAAGGAAAGAAAAGAAATGTCTTCTTCGCTTTCTTCTTCCTTTTTTTTTTATTTTTACACTCGCTGGTGCGGATTCCCAGTCCGGAGGTGCGGATGAGCCATGCTGGTGATGATGATGATGAGGAGGAGGAGGAGGAGGGGGAAGGAGGAGGGAGAGGGGGTTGCTCCTCTCTCTCTCTCTCTCTCTCTCTCTCTCTCTCTCTCTCTCTCTCTGTGTTGTTTTAAGGGCTTTTTCAAACCTCCCTCAGCTGGAAACGTTGGGTGGGGGTGTCAGGGGGTGCAGTGGGCGAGAAGGGAGAAAAATGAAAGCTGCATCCCCCCTTTCAGTCTCCCTCGATGCTCGAGATTGGCTTCTCCGCTGAAGATGATGATGATGATGATGGTGGTGGTGGTGGGAATGTTGAAGAAGAAGAAGATGAAGGAGTAGGAGGAGGAGGAGGAGGAGGAATGCACATTAAAAAAGCCGGAGGAATATATGATGCAGACGTCAGAGACTGAAGTCCATGGTGGCCTCCTTCATGAAGTTACAGGCAATTATAACCGGTTGTAGGTAAGGACTGCGCGCCAATCAACAGCGCGACCCCCTAAAAAACAGAGGAAAAAAGGACGTGTGTCGATTAAAAAAAAAAAAAAAAACAGGTAGAAAAGTCCAGGATTGCGCCCTGCTGCTGGAGGAGCCGCACAGTCCCCTTTACGCGCGAGGAGCGTCAGCACCGCATGTCCCGCTCGCTCGCTCGCCTTGGCGGAGAGACGGAGCCCGAGTGATGACACACTTCAGTGGGGAGGAACCGACACGAGGAGGGAGGAAGGGGCGCGCGCACGAGAGAGAGAGAGAGAGAGAGAGAGAGAGAGAGAGAGAGAGAGAGAGAGAGAGAGAGAGAGAGGAAATAGCCGCCTCTTTAGGTTACAATAAACAAACACATTCTTTTACAAATGAATAAAACAGCAACAGTGCAAAGCCGAACCGAAGAGAGAACAGGCAGTTGGGTCTAGCGCTGTCGCTGAGAGGGCTGATGTCTGGATCACACTGTTCAGTCCGCAACACACAGCAACATGCGCAGAGCGCGCGACGCGCTGTAGTCCGCACATTTCAGCGCACAACACATCTCTACACACAGCACAGCCTACAATTTACACACATGACTAGGGTTTCACATTGAAACCTCACACACACACACACACACACACACACACACACACACACACACACACACACACACACAATAATAATAATAGGTTTTCCATAATCAACATTCATGCCGGAATGTTGGTATATAATTCTCTCTCTCTCTCTCTCTCTCTCTCTCTCTCTCTCTCACACACACACACACACACACACACACACACACACACACACACACACACACACACACACACACACAGAGAGGTTTCTATAATCAACATTCATGTGGCATGTTGGCTCCAGTCCATTACTACACATGTTCAGATGTCCATGGAGAAATACTCTGTCCCCTATACTACACCATAAACACGCTCCAAAACGCCAAGAAATGTTATTATTATTATTATTATTATTAATATTATTATTATTATTATTATTATTATTATTATTATTATTATTACATATATTATTATTATAACTCTCTTTTTTTTCCATTTTCACAGGAAGACGAGTTTCTGCAGGGATCTGTAAGCGTCGGCGTTAGGGCAAACTTGCGAGCAGTGATGTGGAACGCCAGTGTGTTTGGAGGGAAGGCTGCGCGCGACATGTCACATTTTAAAGCAGCTAAGGCGGGACGGGAGGGCAAACGATGATATGTGCATGCGCAGCCTTCCTCCCCGTCCCCAAAAGCACGTCACCTTCAACGTATTCAGCTATCCCTCGCCCGGGATCACCCACCGAGGAGAAAGCACACGCGCAGGACAGAGACAGACGGCCATCGGCGCTATCTACAGTAGTTCAGCAGCACTTTACAAGATTAGTTTAATGAGGCATTACGAGCCATATCAGCATGTTCACATCCACAGACCGTACATCATATGTCATCGTACAGTGTGATGTGGTGACCAATAGTGAGCTTGCATGATACACTGACCACTCGTCACATGCGCTGAGCAAAGTTTTGTCTAGAGCTATAGTGTAGAAAAAGAAGTTGCCAAGGCACAACCTGGATTCCTTTTACCAGAAGACAATGTTGAGTATTCCAACAGATTGCAGAAAGAATAGGTATTGAGGTAGAAAAGCATTTTTAGGGATTTATGCCTGCCTACATTTTTGTGGCTCTAACACCTGGGAGGTGTAGTTGTACATTCAACTAATCATTAGACATGATAGTCATTTGTCATTCAGCAACACATGGTGCCATGCATGCAGGCGGTGGTCTGCACACATCACTGCCAAAAGTGCTAAACACCATCAAATCCTCAGCCGCAGTCTTTAGTGGCATTTTCAGTACTATGGACAACACCAGTTCCTGTCTGCAACACAAGGCTGAGCTCCAGGGCTCTGCATTTTCTAGTCTTCAGAACCACAGACAGCATCCATTCCCAGGACTTGGTCCACAGGTCAGGACCATGGACAGCAGGGCTTCCAGTGTTCAGCACACAGACAGCTCTCCCATGCCAGCTCCGCGGAGAACACGGGATCCATTCTTCAGCACCTGGGAGAGTACCAGTGTCAATCTTTAAATCTCTACAGACCTTGCCTGGTCCTAGTCTTCATGTAGTTTTCAGTCTCTTTGTCTCCACTGTTTCAGCCTCTCTCTCTCTCTCTCTCACACACACACACACACACACTGAATTCCAAGAGTCCACATAGAGTCCACAGTCATAATCACAGCCACACCACTGTAAAACTAATATACGTGTAAGACCTCTGACAATCTGTATATTGCAGAAGTTGTATGTTATTGGGTTCACAATCAGTTTCAAGCAATCTTAACACCAAATGCTGACATTGTACATACATATCTTTGCATAGTAGCCTGTTCAGATTTTAATGATGAAATCCAATATTTTATTTCCCCTTGTTGTACAGAACACATGCTATGCTGTCTATGTTGTTCTATATTTGGGCTTTGAGTCAAGTGAATATGATACATCATCACACATATGGGAAAGTTATTAATATAACCATTATATATAGTACAGGGTATTTATGTAGGTAAGAGAGTTTGGGTTCTGAATACAGATTTTTAGTAATCAATCTTTAAGCTTATTGTATTTATTGCTGATTTTAGTAACTCCTATGTTATATTGTTATAAAAATAAAGAAAGGACCTGGAGTTCAATCGAGGGGTAACAGTTTACAGAAGCCGAAAGCCCCCATATCAGTGGATTTTTAGCAATGAACATGTCTTTTATGTGCTTGGTGGGAAAGAACGCAGGAAGTCAGTAGAGATACCACTGGCCATCCATCTTGTCTCTTACACTCTGCACGACCTCGTGCTGACAATGAGAAGCATCTTTATGGTCGTGTCATTATGAGGGGGTGCTTTAGTGAGAGCTCTGGGCTGTCCAGCAACTATTAGCCACACTAATGAATCACAATTGCAACTATGATATTGAGGCGTACGGCCAAAAGGGTAAAGATCTAATAGGTCTTTTTGGTGAATCGTAGAGGAAAAACACGTTGCATCTTCAAAAGTCTATGTCAGAAAGGTTTGGACACTTGCATACTATACTCACAGTCTCATTAATTACAAAGACCCACCATGTCTTTCCTTCTTATTCTCCACACTTAATAATGTCACTGTAAGAGTGATCCACTGAATCAAAACTCACTATTTCAAAACTGTCATTACCATCATTGGTCACAAAGCTAGATTTGTAATAATTTTCAGTAATTGTACCATGCTAAATCAGATATTATAACCGGGTCCACAATCATCAGCAATTTGAGCTTTCACTTTCTGTCAGAATATTGACCTGTATTGCAGTATAGAACGAGGGACAAGAAGTCCTTATCTTCATTTTAAATGGAAACTTAAATGCAAAGGTAAAATTGAGTCTCACAGTAAGCACAACAATTTTCCAGTGCTGACTTATAAGAAAACGCCACATGCGCTGGGAAGTGCTACCTACGTTTCTTTGTTTGTTGCCAGCAAATTCTCTTATTAGAAATGTCACTCATTCTTGTTGTAGAAGGCTAATTAGTTTTTTTTCTCTCAGCTCCCCTCCCTTGGGTTTTCCAGTAGCTTGATGTATTGCTTTTATCTGTAGGGGAATGTGGGCCTGGTCCGGCCTTAGATAGACATTTCTTTCCATTATGATATGTTGTGTTACATTGATGAAGTGCAGTATTTGGTGCTGTGTAATACATCTCTGCTTGCAGCAATAATGCACTTCTTCTTGCACAATGTACAGTTCAATGGGGAGGGGGGTTGGTTTTGTTCAAATTAAAGATTTTCACTTTCATTGTTGTCTTTGTGCACAGTTCTTGAAGAACAATTGCACTAACCCTATTGAAGGTACATGCCTGAAACATTACAACTTGTGTTCTGCTTTTAGAGTTCCAGTTGTGTTTTACTACAATAACTACTACTATTATTTCTTCTTCTACTACCACTAGTACTACTATTACAGGAACAACTACTATTACAACTAGAACAATTACTCCTACAATTTAATCTACTTCTACTACTAGAAGCAACTACTAGAGCAAGTACTTAATATTACAATTACTACTACTAGTAGTACAGTGGCGCAGTGGATAGCGCTGTTGCCTCACAGCACCTGGGAAGCTTCTGTGTGGAGTTTGCATGTTCTCCCCGTGTTCGAGTGGGTTTCCTCCGGGTACTCCGGTTTCCCCCACAGTCCAAAGACATGCATGGTAGGTCAATTGGTGACTCTAAAGTGGCCCTTAGTGTGTGGATGTGTGTGTGTGTGTGTGTGTGTGTGTGTGTGTGTGTGTGTGTGTGTGTGTGTGCCCTACGATGGATTAGCACCCTGTCTACAGTTGTTTCCTGCCCTTGCGCTCAGAGTTGCCGGCTGGGCACCGGCTCACCCGTGACCCTATTCAGGAATAAACGGTTCAGAAAATGGATGGAAATGGACTACTACTACTACCATTACAACGACTTTTACTACAATTAAAACTACTACATTTTCTATTGTTACTACTACTACTACAATTACAATTACTCCAAGAACTACAATTACAATTTCTACCAGTCCTACTACTCCTACTCCTACTACTATTACTACTACCACCACCACCACAACTACTGTTACTACAAAAACAACTACTATTTCAACTACAACAACAACTATAACTACAACTACTTAATTTATTATTACTACTACTACAACAACTGCAATTACTACTGCTTCTACTTGTAGAACATCTACAACTATTTTTACAATTACTTTTTCTACTACTGCTACTACTACTGCTGCAAAAACTATTGCTACCACAACTACTATTGCTAACGACTACTACTGTTACTATCTTTACACATGCTATGAGAGTTACTATTTTGACAATTACTACTGGTACTATTTATTAAATGTATTACTGCTATCACAGCAACAACTATTATAATTGTTGCTAATACAACAATTTATACTAATAGTATTGCTGCTGTTCCTACTACTACTACTACTACTAAGACTCCTACTACTACTACTACTACTACTAATACTACTACTACTAATAATAATAATAATAACTGCAGCAACATCCACAGCAGGAATGCCTGGGTTATGGCTATTTTCTTACATCCCTAGTAGAGTCAGTAACCTACTGTCAGGGGCGAGCAGACAGGATGAGAATGAGGGTGTGGAGGCAAATGCAGGGGAAGATGATTTAATAAATAAAGAAAAACAAAGCTTGGAAACAAACAAAACCAGGGAATACTAACTAATACAAACATGGTAGGTAACAAAACAGAAACAAAAGGACTGACAAAGACAGACTGAAACAAAGGGTCTTAAATACAAAACACTGGACACACCTGAAACTACTGACTACAAAGGGGCATGGTTACAAATGAGACACAGGTGGGAATGGGCGGAACAAGGGAGGAGACAGAACCAAAACACAAACCATGTGCTAAGGAGCACATAGGGGAAACTGACAGGGAAGACAGGGCTCACAAGAGACAGACATGACACCTACAGTGTTGGTGTTTCCAAGAATACAGCCAATGAGAGTAAATAAAAAATTTAACTGTACAAAATATATCACTACATCTTCCACATGAAATTAGGATTTCCACTTTTCCCTATCTGGGTCTATGTAATGCAACTAGCGAGACAGAGATCCAGTGGAAAGAAATGTGAATGCACACTATAGCCCCAGTCCATGCAAGTCACACCCACGCTGATCATTGCTCTGTTTGCTTGTGCTGCCACCCACTCCCCCCTGGCTCATGAATAGCTCTGAAAAGCATTTCAAAAGGTCTTCAAACATTCAGCTGGTGATATTTTAAGTCTTTCTCATTGATGAACAGTAAAGGGAAAAAAAAAGGGCAGGCAAGTGTCTTGAAGCTAGCTATGCATTAAGCATGTGGTGCTATTTATATCGAAGAAGTGAAAGTGACCTAGTAACTCCCATATCTTACGCAACATGTGTGTATATGCATGTGTGTGTGTCGTTGTTTACATGTGTGCTTGAGCAGGAACTAACCATACCTACACCTCTAGGGCTTCTTGTGTCTGCAGCTCTGGAGCCAATCAGTGGAGGGGAGCCCCAGTCAGGTGACCACAGGGCAGTGAGTCAGAGTGTGCCTGAATGGGCATCAGAAGGGAAGTGTACTGCTTGATTGGGGGTCTGCTGGGACCGGGCTCAAGGGATCTGTCTGGCACTCCATCTCAACAGACTGTCCATGCCTATCAGTGTGTCCAGACCTGAGACCCATTCAGCCCTCATGAAGCTCTGTCAAAAATACTCTGCACAACCATTTCATTCACACCAAACACTCAGGTTCACTTTGTCTGGGTTGAGTCTCTCTTGGTGTTTACAGGTCAGGAAGGATGGTAAAGAGGTATACATCTGCAAATACATTGAGCTAAACATACAATATATGTACTGACGATACAATGAACAATCACCTGCCTTTTAAAGCACTCGATGATAGGTCCATTGTGGTGCTATCCAGTTCAAGAAAATAGCTTGGATTTTCTTGACCCCACCCTCTTGCATTATCTTAAATAACGGTCTGTTTCTGACCACAGAGTCACACTAAGCTGTTAATAAATGAACATATATATTTCTAATAAAGTGGATCTTGAGTGAATGTCAGGCAAGGTCTCTGTTACACTTCAGCAGAAGAAGATCTTAGTCCGAACAACACTAAATATGACTACGGGCAGCTTAAAATGACCTGAGGTAAGATGTTTTAATTCACAAATTCAACTTCTTATAACTGGTTTGCCAGGTTGTGCAGCCATATAAACACTGCCATACAAACAGATGCCCCTACCATCAGTGGCTGAGAGTTTCAGAAATCATAATTGTCTTTGCTCTCAAATGGTGGTTATGATGGCCCTCCCATGTCCCATGTAGCCAATGCAGACATCAGTTAGTGCTCTCCTCCAAGTGCATTCAGCTGTCTGATGATGCTGTGTTAGCAGCTGTTCAAAAAACAAGACTTCACACAAGGAGGCACATGCTTGCCTACATCCTCCTAGGATTGTTAGCTAATATGGTGGGATATTCTAACTAGTGGGTGGAAAGTGGAATGAATAAAATTCCATTATTCATTACTACTTCCCTCTTGCAGATTAGGGCTCTTTCATCACATGCCTCTGCAGTTGTATCACAGGATGTCAATCTCCTGTCTAATGGTAGCAGTTTGTGAAAGAAAAATTTCATTAAGAAATATCAACCAGTGTTTAATATCACAATATAAAATTATTTTGAAACTCTGCTAAGGTAAAGTTATTCAAATACATTTAACTAACTAATTACTTTAATGAACATGTCTGACCATCAAGAATTATATAAACACTGCTGCAAGTTTATTTACTTCTTCTTTTTGTCAATTTCCAACCACTAGGATGGTGCAACTGTCTAACTGCTTGCTCATTAGGACGTCATTTGCAAACATTCTTCAAATAAAAGGTTTTTGGATGTAAGTTGTATGGTACGTGTGCTCAAAACTGGTGATTAACTACACATGGGTTGGATGTAAACTCTCCAGGGTGGTAGATATTTGGAACAAAATTTAGGCACCCCTTTATATTGGCAACAAATAATCAATAATCTTCTGCATTTTTTAGAGAATAAAAGTGTGGTATAAAAACACAGATATTGTTTCAATGTGAGTTTTTGCATCATGGTTTCTTATTTAATCCACAGTGTTTGAGCACACAGCAAAAAATAACACTGTCTTCAGTGTTCCCGGTAGTTACAGAGGGCACAGCAGGTGTTATCTTACTGTTACTGAACCACTGCTCCGATTTTAGTTTCCGACACGCTGATCATCTTTCCGGACAGAGGTATGATTTTCATCATTCTTCTCCCAAATGAGAACAGAACATTCTGAGGCAGACAACCTTCCCAGAGCCTCACCTTGAGGTAGAGTGGTATGGGAGAGGGCCACAGGATGTAGAAATCAATGGCTGTATAACTGATGAATGCTCTGGGCCTTCGCTCCTCCATGAATTCACTGATGACTTTCTACCAGGCTCTCACTCATCCACTCTCTTCACCAGGCCTCTTTAGCAAGGTCTGATGGGAAATGGCCAGGCTGTATCGATGGTGTGCGGTGATAGAGTGGGCTGATGGTGGTCGTCATGTTCAAGGCCACTGCTGTGCAACTAGAGGTAACCTCATGAACTTCATCTGGGAGGCTCTAGCACTGAGACTGATGTTCACATGAGGATACAGGGTCGGTGTGTTATTTTTTTCCCTTTCCTGCCTCAGTAAATTGACTTCAGTTTGTGACAAGTTAGGATAGTGCAGAATTGAATATCTGTATAATATAATATAGACTTTGACATATTCTCAACGGTGGTACTGCAAACAAATGGTTCTGCATGGTGTTCCAGCTTTAGAAAAACTACATTACTACATTTGAATAGGCAGTTAATGCCTTAGACATTCTTCTTTGTAACACTGCAATGTTAAGTCAATTGAACACTTGTAGATGGACACAATCAAATTACAATGATTATGTCACGATAATTAAAGCAGCATTATGTAGCATTTACCTTAAAACAACAGCTTCAAAAGCATGTTTATGCTCTAAGAACCTGGAAAAATGAGCTCAACAATGCTATTATTACTACTGCAGCAGGAGTCTTTTGAAATCACATTCAAGAAAAATGTAATACTGCATAATCTGACCTATGTTTGTATATAATATTATTAATGTAGAATATTTATAATAAAGTTTATAACAATATTTATGTCATGTTATGTGCCCACATGCTTCTTTGACTTCAGATGTCAGTCCTGAATCTCTCCGTTTGTAAAAGGCATGTGTGCAGCATGTCCTTTAGGGGAGGCTCAAAGCATAAATTCCATTTTCCAACTGTTGGGGGTGCCCTGAAAAAGAAATGCCAATTCTGTTTTAAAGCACCACGACAGGCATCATGAAGTATATTCCTTAACTACAGCATTCTGAATGACTTAATTATGACTTTGAATTACTCATCAAATAGGCCATTTTGACCATGTCACCATTACCTTTGTAGGAATGGTGTCAAAATTATAAACATGGACTGCACTGGAACCGTATCATATTCCCAGAGACAAATCCAGGTTCTGTTTGGAATCTTTTGGTCAGGTTTGAATATGGAGGTCTTGTTGTGAGCTCTTCAATCCTTTGCTGTCAAGAGTCACTCTGGGGATCCATTGTGTTGGTCCACAGTTGGTCACCCCTACACCGTTAAAACGTCTTTGTGGAACTTTTGGCAGTTTGTCAATTTGGAACTGTGGAGAAACCTCTTAAGGTGCTTCAAGGAACAAGATAAAAGGACAAGATTCTTGGAGATTTTTGAATATTCCTTAAAGCATCTTAAGATGTTCATCCACAGTTTCAAATTGAAGAACCTCCAAATGTTCTTCAAGGGTCTTGCACTTTTTACAGTGTAGTAATAATACACTAACAGCTTAATGATATGGGCATGCCATCCTGTAGCCACATGTGTTGCTTCTCATGGCAGGATCTCAAACTGTCTTTCAGCTGGATAATGCTTGCCCTCACATGGCAAGGGTTTCCAGGAATGTCTCCAACAAATTGTACCATTTCCTTGGCCTGCCTGGTCACCAGATTTATCACCAATCAAGTAGTTATGGGGGAAGCTGTGAAGCCAGCTTCAGCAACATATGAGTGTGCTGGTTCTATAGGCCCAGCTGCAACATTTGTGGGCAAATGTGCTGCAGGATGCCATGCGGAACCTGTATACCTCCATACCCAATCATATCTTATCTGGTATCCAAACTAAAGGCAGCCCAACAGGGTACTAGAACCTTCTTTTAGTTGCACAGTTTATCCTTTCTCTTTAATTTTGTAATTACTTACATATATCATCATTTAATTACACATATCAAGTTACAGTCAACTCCTTCTTAGTGCATTATTCTTTTGTCAATGAGTTGAAGCACATGAAGCACGGGTGCTGTATGAAACTGCCGTATGAAATAAACCACAAACTTCTATCATGTCAACACCACTCACTGTGACCTTTAACCAGTACAGACATGCCATTGAATTAAAATCCTTTAACATCATTTAATAGCATTTACCCTCTCATCAGAGCTTTCATGCTGTGTCTACATGCCCGGTTATCAACTCCTCTGTCTTTTTTTCTCATGTCACTCCATGCTATACGTTGTAGCAGCGTTGGCCTAATTCTCACACTCAAATGCAATTACCACGATGGAGATCAATAGTCCGCATATCTCCCATGTGTCCACCTGTGCATTGTGATGCGACAAATCCACCGCTGCTCCATGTCACGTGATTCAGGCACCGTCCAACATCTTTTAACCTTGGAAAGGAAAGGGCATGGGACAATAGACTACAACTGGATGCACAATTTTACCAGGTCAAACCAATGAGCCCTATGGGGACAAACTGTAGCTGCGTCAGCTTTGAAAGCCAAATGGATTAGCCTTCTGGGAGAAGTTAATTACTCGAAAAGATGTCATGTGTGAAATATGATACTTGCATGATTTATTACATACTTACATACTTTATACTTTCACCTTCCACTTTACCAGGAACACCTTCAGGTCCATCTTCTGGTGTAAAGTTAGACCTTTTAGACAGAAGGGCTGACTGTTAGTGAATAAACAGGGCAGGCAACCGAAACTATTTTATAACCGATTTCTATTGAATGGGTTATATTTTCTTGGCATTTCTATTTGCCAAGTCAAAATAATGTGTGTTCAACACACTATCTTTGCTATATATAACACAGTTAACTAGATTTATGGGTAGTTATTTGGACACTCTTCTTGGCAGAATTAAATGTGTTGATTTCCTGGCATATACAACTTTTAAGCATAGTACACAGGATTTTTGAAAGACTGATGTCAGAACTGGGAAAGCCATTCCAAAAGCTTAATATTAGGCTTTACTCATTATACAACCACCTTGGTGTGTTTTGAGTCATTGGTGTGTCAACATGGAGTCATTGGAGTCATTAACCACTGAAGTCAACTGATGGGTTTGAGGTAATACAGAAGAATTGCTTCCTACTTAATTGTTGTATCCACTTTTTGTAGCCTCAGGGCACAAGGTTCAGTAATCTTGGGGTTGAATGTTCTGGTCCACTCAGTTAATGGAAATTGATGAACAGTTGATTATTTCAGAACGACATTATGTGGGTCTCGTGATACCTACGAACACATGAACCATAGATTAATCACCAAAGATTCACCATAACAGTATGGAGTACTGCCACTGTTTCTTTTGACAGGAATAATGTCCATCTGGAAACAAAACTGCACTGAAAATATACAAAGTGAGCAGCTGTCTGTAATGTAAATGGATAAAACTTGGGTATTAAAGCAACGTGACTGCACATCTGCAGTGACATCACTCTACTCTATGAGTGGAGAGCAGATATAGTGTATGGCATATGATGACTCATGGACACTGGAGAATTAAAAAGAGAAATCTTAAAGTAAGTCAACCCAGAGATATTATAATTTAAAAGACTGCTCAATGTCAACGGTGCAAGTCCACCCTCCATCAAAAAGAGCCTACTAGCTTGCTGGGTACATTGCAAAACAAAAGTCATTAATGCAACACATTAATACAAATACAAAACAAAACAAAACAGTAACAAACATTTTTCTTGCTGATCTGAATAACTAAGAGATTTAATATTATTTTTTATTGCTGCTATTTTGCACATCCTTGGTTATATGTTTTATTTGTTTTTAAATAAGTTATTGTGTTCATTTTTACTTACAAATGCATAAATGCATAAAACAACTTCATCTGAATATAAAAGCTGATATAAGCTATATAAGATTTATTTTGTAAATAAGCAATTTATTTTGTGGATTTTTATGAATGTTAGTGGAATTATATTATTATTATTATTATTATTATTATTATTATTATTATTATTTAATAATAATGAATATATCATATATTATTATTTATTTTAAAATAAATATTATATAAAAATAAGTATTATATCTTTGTCAGTCTAATCATTAGTTGTGTTTTTATCATATAAAAATTATTGCATTTTAGCTCAAAAACACTCTGGCTTATCAATTTCCAACAGGATTTCTGAAATCTGAAATGTATTTTAGTTCATATAAGCAAACAAATAACGATCACGAAGATGCTCTTGGCTTTTGTTTTTTAGCGGGCAGAGCTATAAGGTAGGTGAACAATAGGGCACAGTTAGGGCACAATCTCTTTGATCAGATTCAATTTGTTGATGGGCTGGAAGACGACTGGCCACTTCACCCTCTCAGTAGTCCACTCCCATTGCGTCATACTAAGAGATCCAATTCCTGTTTGTGAAACTATATAATACTGTACATATCAGTCTGAATGTTTAATCATGTATTGTTCCTTGTAACCTTTATCTTCCTTCTGAATATAGTTAATGAATTAATCAATAATTTTCTTTGATGATGAGTATATTATTATTATTATTATTATTATTATTATTATTATTATTATTATTATTATTATTATTATTATTATTATTATACCAGTTTCATATGATCAGCAGTGTCTTTATCTAACACAGTACATGATAACTATTCTCAGCAGACAAGAGAAGCCTTTTGCTCTCTATTCTGCATTTGTTAACCTGTGCTAAGGTACACACGACGTTCATTAATTTACCACACATGGTCAATTAGGTGCTTGCAGAGAGCACCGAGCAGGTTAATTTACATAATAGCATTATCGAACTCCTCTCATTCTCCT